>JANJGN010000002.1:115711601-115719101 GCA_026770705.1 Isurus oxyrinchus | reverse complement strand
GGAGGCGAGCGACGGTGAGCAAGAGAGAGAGGGCGAGCGAGAGAGAGGAGGGTGAGCGAGAGTTGACTGCGGGCGAGAGTTGAGAGAGAGGGCGAGCGAGAGAGAGAGAGAGGGCGAGCGAGGAGAGAGAGAGAGGGCGAGCGAGAGAGAGAGAGAGGGCGAGCGAGAGAGAGAGAGAGGGCGAGCGAGAGAGAGAGAGAGAGAGAGGGCGAGCGAGAGAGAGAGGGCGAGAGAGAGAGAGAGGGCGAGCGAGAGAGTTGAGAGAGGCGAGCGAGAGTTGAGAGAGGGCGAGCGAGAGTTGAGAGAGGGCGAGCGAGAGTTGAGAGAGGGCGAGCGAGAGTTGAGAGAGGGCGAGAGAGAGAGGGCGAGCGAGAGAGAGGGCGAGCGAGAGAGAGGGCGAGCGAGAGAGGGCGAGCGAGAGATGAGAGAGGGCGAGCGAGAGAGAGGGGGCGAGCGAGAGAGAGAGAGGCCTAGAGAGAGAGAGAGCGAGAGAGGGCGAGCGAGCGAGAGAGGGCGAGCGAGCGAGAGAGGGCGAGCGAGCGAGAGAGGGCGAGCGAGCGAGAGAGGGCGAGCGAGAGCGAGGAAGAGAGGGCGAGCGAGCGAGAGAGGGCGAGGGCGAGCGAGAGAGAGGGGCGAGCGAGAGAGAAGGCGAGCGGAGCGAGAGAGAGGGCGAGCGAGCGAGAGAGGGCGAGCGAGAGAGAGGGCGCGCGAGCGAGAGAGAGGGGTGGAGCGAGCGAGAGAGGGGTGGAGCGAGCGAGAGAGGGGGCGAGCGAGCGAGAGGGCGCGCGAGAGTGAGAGAGGGGCGCGCGAGAGAGAGAGAGCGAGAGAGAGAGGGCGAGCGAGAGAGAGGGCGAGCGAGAGTTGAGAGAGGGCGAGCGAGAGTTGAGAGAGGGCGAGCGAGAGTTGAGAGAGAGAGGATGAGCGAGAGAGAGAGAGAGCGCGAGCGAGCGAGAGAGAGAGAGAGAGAGAGGTGAGCAAGAGAGAGAGAGGGCGAGCGAGCGAGAGGGCGAACGAGCGAGAGAGAGAGGGTGAGCGAGAGAGAGAGAGGGTGAGCGAGAGAGAGAGAGGGTGAGCGGAGAGAGAGAGAGGCTGAGCGAGAGAAAGAGGGCGAGCGAGAGAGAGAGGGCGAGCGAGAGTTGAGAGAGGGCGAGCGAGAGTTGAGAGAGGGCGAGCGAGAGTTGAGAGAGGGCGAGCGAGAGTTGAGAGAGGGCGAGCGAGAGTTGAGAGAGAGAGGATGAGCGAGAGAGAGAGAGAGCGCGAGCGAGCGAGAGAGAGAGAGAGAGGGCGAGCGAGAGAGAGAGAGGGCGAGCGAGCGAGAGGGCGAACGAGCGAGAGAGAGAGAGAGGGTGAGCGAGAGAGAGAGAGGGTGAGCGAGAGAGAGAGAGGCTGAGCGAGAGAGAGAGAGAGAGTGAGCGAGAGAGAGAGAGGGGCGAGCGAGAGAGGGAGAGGGCGAGCGAGAGAGGGAGAGGGCGAGCGAGAGAGAGAGAGGGCGAGCGAGAGAGAGAGAGGGCGAGAGAGAGGTCGAGCGAGAGAGAGAGAGAGGGGCGAGCGAGAGAGAGAGAGAGGGCGAGCGAGAGAGAGAGAGGGCGAGCGAGAGAGAGAGAGGGCGAGCGAGAGAGAGAGGAGGGCGAGCGAGAGAGAGAGAGGGCGAGCGAGAGAGAGAGAGGGCGAGCGAGAGAGAGAGGGCGAGCGAGAGAGAGAGAGGGCGAGAGAGAGAGAGAGAGGGCGGGCGAGAGAGAGAGGGCGAGCGAGAGAGAGGGCGAGCGAGAGAGAGAGAGAGGCTGAGCGAGAGAGAGGGCGAGCGAGAGAGGGCGAGTGTGGGAGAGAGAAAAAGGGCGAGGGAGAGAGAGGGAGGGCGAGGGAGAGAGAGGGTGAGCGAGTGAGGGTGAGCGAGAGAGGGTGAGCGAGTGAGGGTGAGCGAGTGAGGGTGAGCGAGAGAGGGTGAGCGAGAGAGGGTGAGAGAGAGAGAGTGAGAGAGAGAGAGAGGGCGAGCGAGAGAGAGGGCGAGCGAGAGAGAGGGCGAGCGAGAGAGAGGGCGAGCGAGAGAGAGGGCGAGCGAGAGAGAGGGCGAGCGAGAGAGAGGGCGAGCGAGAGAGAGGGCGAGCGAGAGAGAGGGCGAGCGAGAGAGAGAGGGCGAGCGAGAGAGAGGGCGAGCGAGAGAGAGGGCGAGCGAGAGAGAGGGCGAGCGAGAGAGAGAGGGCGAGCGAGAGAGAGAGAGTGAGAGAGGGTGAGCGAGAGGGCAAGCGAGCGAGAGAGAGAAGGCGAGAGAGAGAGAGAGGGTGAGCGAGAGAGAGAGGGTGAGCGAGAGAGAGGGCGAGCGAGAGAGAGAGGGCGAGGCGAGAGAGAGAGGGAGGGCGAGAGAGAGAGGGCGAGAGAGAGAGGGCGAGAGAGAGAGGGCGAGAGAGAGAGGGCGAGAGAGAGGGCGAGAGAGAGAGGGCGAGAGAGAGAGGGCGAGAGAGAGAGGGCGAGAGTGAGAGGGCGAGCGAGAGAGAGAGAGGGCGAGCGAGAGAGAGAGAGGGCGAGCGAGAGAGAGAGAGGGTGAGCGAGAGAGAGGGCAAGAGAGGGCGAGCAAGCGAGAGAGAGAGAGAGCAAGCGAGAGAGAGGGTGAGCGAGAGAGAGAGACAGGGCGAGCGAGAGAGAGAGGGCGAGCGAGAGAGAGAGGGGCGAGCGAGAGAGAGGGCGAGCGAGAGAGAGGGCGAGCGAGAGAGAGGGCGAGCGAGAGAGAGGGCGAGCGAGAGAGAGAGGGCGAGCGAGAGAGAGAGGGCGGGCGAGAGAGAGAGGGGCGGGCGAGCGAGAGAGGGCGGGGCGAGCGAGAGAGGGCGAGCGAGAGAGAGAGGGCGAGCGAGAGAGAGAGGGCGAGCGAGAGAGAGAGGGCGAGAGAGGGTGAGCGAGAGGGCAAGCGAGCGAGAGAGAGAAGGCGAGAGAGAGAGAGAGGGCGAGCGAGAGAGAGAGGGTGAGCGAGAGAGAGAGGGTGAGAGAGAGAGAGAGGGCGAGCGAGAGAGAGAGGGCGAGCGAGAGAGAGAGGGCGAGAGAGTGAGGGCGAGAGAGTGAGGGCGAGAGAGAGAGGGCGAGAGAGAGAGGGCGAGAGAGAGAGGGCGAGAGAGAGAGGGCGAGAGAGAGAGGGGCGAGCGAGAGAGGGTGAGCGAGAGAGAGAGAGGGTGAGCGAGAGAGAGAGAGGGGCGAGCGAGAGAGAGAGAGGGCGAGCGAGAGAGAGGGCAAGAGAGGGCGAGCAAGCGAGAGAGAGAGAGGGCAAGCGAGAGAGAGGGTGAGCGAGAGAGAGAGAGAGGGTGAGCGAGAGAGAGAGGGCGAGCGAGAGAGAGGGCGAGCGAGAGAGAGGGCGAGCGAGAGAGAGGGCGGGCGAGAGAGGGGCGAGCGAGAGAGAGGGCGAGCGAGAGAGAGGGCGAGCGAGAGAGAGGGCGAGCGAGAGAGAGGGCGAGCGAGAGAGAGGGGCGAGCGAGAGAGAGGGCGAGCGAGAGAGAGGGCGGGCGAGAGAGAGGGCGGGCGAGAGAGAGGGCGGGCGAGAGAGAGGTCGAGCGAGAGAAAGTGAGAGGGTGAGAGAGAGAGGGCGAGCGAGGAGAGAGAGGGCGAGCAAGCGAGAGAGGGCGAGCGCGTGTGAGAGAAAGAGGGCGAGCGAGAGAGAGGGCGAGCGAGCGAAAGAGAAAGAGGGCGAGCGAGCGAAAGAGGGCTAGCGCGGGAGAGAGAAGAGGGCGAGGGAGAGAGAGGGAGGGTGAGGGAGAGGGAGGGGCGAGGGAGAGAGAGGGAAGGCGAGGGAGAGGGAGGGAGGGCGAGGGAGAGAGAGGGAGGGAGAGGGAGAGAGAGGGCTAGTGCACGCGAGAGAGAGGGTGAGCGAGAGAGAGGGTGAGCGAGAGAGAGGGCGAGCGAGAGAGAGAGAGGGCGAGCGAGAGAGACAGGGCGAGCGAGAGAGAGAGGGCGAGAGAGAGGGAGGGCGAAGGAGAGAGAGGGAGGGCGAGTGAGAGAGAGGGAGGGCGAGCGAGCAAGAGAAAAGACGAGCGTGAGAAAGAGGGCGAGCGTGAGGGAGTTAGGGCGAGCGAGAGGGAGGGAGGTCGAGCAAGAGAGCGGGAGGGAGGGCGAGCCAGAGAGTGGGAGGTCGAGCGAGCGAGAGAGGGCTCTCGAGCGAGAGAGAGAGGGCGAGCGAGCGAGAGAGAGAGGGCGAGCGAGAGAGAGAGAGGGCGAGCGAGCGAGAGAGAGAGGGCGAGCGAGAGAGAGAGGAGGGCGAGCGAGAGAGAGGGGCGAGCGAGCGAAAGAGGGCGAGCGCGCGAGAGAGAAAGAGGGCGAGCGAGAGAGAGGGCGAGTGTGGGAGAGAGAAAGAGGGCGAGGGAGAGAGAGGGAGGGCAAGGGAGAGAGAGGGTGAGCGAGAGAGGGTGAGCGAGAGAGGGTGAGCGAGAGAGGGTGAGCGAGAGAGGGTGAGCGAGAGAGGGTGAGCGAGAGAGGGTGAGCGAGAAAGAGAGAGAGAGTGCGCGAGAGAAGGCGAGCGAGAGAGAGGGCGAGCGAGAGAGAGGGCGAGCGAGAGAGAGGGCGAGCGAGAGAAAGAGAGAGAGAGCGAGAGAGGGCGAGCGAGAGAGAGGGCAAGCGAGCGAGAGAGAGAGGGCGAGAGAGAGAGAGAGAGGGCGAGCGAGAGAGGGTGAGCGAGAGAGAGGGTGAGCGAGAGAGAGAGTGGGCGAGCAAGAGAGAGGGCAAGCGAGAGAGAGAGGGCGAGAGAGAGAGAGAGAGGGCGAGAGAGAGAGAGAGAGAGGGCGAGGGTGAGCAAGCGAGAGAGAGAGAGGGCAAGCGAGAGAGAGAGAGGGGGCGAACGAGAGAGAGAGAGGGCGAGCGAGAGAGAGAGAGGGCTAGTGCACGCGAGAGAGAGGGTGAGCGAGAGAGAGGGCGAGCGAGAGAGAGAGAGGGCGAGCGAGAGAGACAGGGCGAGCGAGAGAGAGAGGGCGAGAGAGAGGGAGGGCGAAGGAGAGAGAGGGAGGGCGAGTGAGAGAGAGGGAGGGCGAGCGAGCAAGAGAAAAGACGAGCGTGAGAAAGAGGGCGAGCGTGAGGGAGTTAGGGCGAGCGAGAGGGAGGGAGGTCGAGCAAGAGAGCGGGAGGGAGGGCGAGCCAGAGAGTGGGAGGTCGAGCGAGCGAGAGAGGGCTCTCGAGCGAGAGAGAGAGGGCGAGCGAGCGAGAGAGAGAGGGCGAGCGAGAGAGAGAGAGGGCGAGCGAGCGAGAGAGAGAGGGCGAGCGAGAGAGAGAGAGGGCGAGCGAGAGAGAGGGCGAGCGAGCGAAAGAGGGCGAGCGCGCGAGAGAGAAAGAGGGCGAGCGAGAGAGAGGGCGAGTGTGGGAGAGAGAAAGAGGGCGAGGGAGAGAGAGGGAGGGCAAGGGAGAGAGAGGGTGAGCGAGAGAGGGTGAGCGAGAGAGGGTGAGCGAGAGAGGGTGAGCGAGAGAGGGTGAGCGAGAAAGAGAGAGAGAGTGCGCGAGAGAAGGCGAGCGAGAGAGAGGGCGAGCGAGAGAGAGGGCGAGCGAGAGAGAGGGCGAGCGAGAGAGAGGGCGAGCGAGAGAGAGGGGCGAGCGAGAGAAAGAGAGAGAGAGCGAGAGAGGGCGAGCGAGAGAGAGGGCAAGCGAGCGAGAGAGAGAGGGGCGAGAGAGAGAGAGAGAGGGCGAGCGAGAGAGGGTGAGCGAGAGAGAGGGTGAGCGAGAGAGAGAGTGGGCGAGCAAGAGAGAGGGCAAGCGAGAGAGAGAGGGAGAGAGAGAGAGGGCGAGAGAGAGAGAGAGAGAGGGCGAGGGTGAGCAAGCGAGAGAGAGAGGGCAAGCGAGAGAGAGAGAGGGGGGCGAACGAGAGAGAGAGAGGGCGAGCGAGAGAGAGAGAGGGGGCGAGCGAGAGAGAGAGAGGGCGAGCGAGAGAGAGAGACGGCGAGCGAGAGAGAGAGAGGGCGAACGAGAGAGAGGGCGAGCGAGAGAGAGGGGTGAGCGAGAGAGAGACAGGGTGAGCGAGAGAGAGAGGGCGAGCGAGAGAGAGAGGGCGAGAGAGAGAGGGCTAGCGCGCGCGAGAGAGAGAGGGCTAGCGCGCGCGAGAGGGGCGAGCGAGCGAGAGAGAGAGGGCGAGCGAGAGAGAGGGCGAGCGAGAGAGAGAGGGCGAGCGAGAGAGAGGGCGAGCGAGAGAGAGGGCGAGCGAGAGAGAGGGCGAGCGAGAGAGAGGGCGAGCGAGAGAGAGGGCGAGCGAGAGAGAGGGCGAGCGAGAGAGAGGGCGAGCGAGAGAGAGGGCGAGCGAGAGAGAGGGCGAGCGAGAGAGGGCGAGCGAGAGAGAGGGCGAGCGAGAGATGAGAGAGAGAGGGCGAGGGAGAGAGAGAGAGAGGGCGAGCGAGAGAGAGAGAGGGCGAGCGAGAGAGAGAGAGGGGGCGAGCGAGAGAGAGGGCGAGCGAGAGAGAGGGCGAGCGAGAGAGAGGGCGAGCGAGAGAGAGACAGGGCGAGCGAGAGAGAGAGAGGGCGAGCGAGAGAGAGGGCGAGCGAGAGAGAGAGAGGGCGAGCGAGAGAGAGAGAGGGCGAGCGAGAGAGAGAGAGGGCGAGCGAGAGAGAGAGGGCGAGCGACGGTGAGCAAGAGAGAGAGGGCGAGCGAGAGAGAGGGTGAGCGAGAGTTGACTGCGGGCGAGAGTTGAGAGAGAGGGCGAGTGAGAGAGAGAGAGGGCGAGCGAGAGAGAGAGGGCGAGCGAGAGAGAGAGGGCGAGCGAGAGAGTTGAGAGAGGGCGAGCGAGAGAGAGGGCGAGCGAGAGAGGGCGAGCGAGAGAGGGCAAGCGAGAGAGAGGGCGAGCGAGAGAGAGACAGGGCGAGCGAGAGAGAGAGAGGGCGAGCGAGAGAGAGAGAGGGCGAGCGAGAGAGAGAGAGAGGGCGAGCGACGGTGAGCAAGAGAGAGAGGGGCGAGCGAGAGAGAGGGTGAGCGAGAGTTGACTGCGGGCGAGAGTTGAGAGAGAGGGCGAGCGAGAGAGAGAGAGGGCGAGCGAGAGAGAGAGAGGGCGAGCGAGAGAGAGAGAGAGGGCGAGAGAGAGAGAGGGCGAGCGAGAGAGAGAGGGCGAGAGAGAGAGAGAGGGCGAGCGAGAGAGTTGAGAGAGGGCGAGCGAGAGAGTTGAGAGAGGGCGAGCGAGAGTTGAGAGAGGGCGAGCGAGAGTTGAGAGAGGGCGAGCGAGAGTTGAGAGAGGGGCGAGCGAGAGTTGAGAGAGGGCGAGCGAGAGTTGAGAGAGGGCGAGAGAGAGAGGGCGAGCGAGAGAGAGGGCGAGCGAGAGAGAGGGCGAGCGAGAGAGAGGGCGAGCGAGAGAGGGCGAGCGAGAGATGAGAGAGGGCGAGCGAGAGAGAGGGGGCGAGCGAGAGAGAGAGAGGCCTAGAGAGAGAGAGAGCGAGGAGAGGGCGAGCGAGCGAGAGAGGGCGAGCGAGAGAGGCGAGCGAGCGAGAGAGTGCGAGGGAGCGAGAGAGGGCGAGGGCGAGCGAGAGAGAGGGCGAGCGAGAGAGAAGGCGAGCGAGCGAGAG
>JANJGN010000002.1:114223565-114266065 GCA_026770705.1 Isurus oxyrinchus | reverse complement strand
GAAAGAGACACACACACACACGAGGAAAGAGACACACACACACGAGGAAAGAGACACACACACACGAGGAAAGAGACACACACACACGAGGAAAGAGACACACACACACACACACACACACACGAGGAAAGAGACACACACACACACACACGAGGAAAGAGACACACACACACACACACACGAGGAAAGAGACACACACACACACACACGAGGAACGAGACACACACACACACACACGAGGAAAGAGACACACACACACGAGGAAAGAGACACACACACACACACGAGGAAAGAGACACACACACACACACACGAGGAAAGAGACACACACACACACACACACGAGGAAAGAGACACACACACACACACACGAGGAAAGAGACACACACACACACACACACACGAGGAAAGAGACACACACACACACACACGAGGAAAGAGACACACACACACACACACACGAGGAAAGAGACACACACACACACACACACGAGGAAAGAGACACACACACACACACACACGAGGAAAGAGACACACACACACACACACACGAGGAAAGAGATACACACACACACACGAGGAAAGAGACACACACACACACACACACACGGAAAGAGACACACACACACACACGAGGAAAGACACACACACACACACACACACACGAGGAAAGAGACACACACACACACACACACACACACACACACACGGAAAGAGACACACACACACACACGAGGAAAGACACACACACACACACGAGGAAAGAGACACACACACACACGAGGAAAGAGACACACACACACACGAGGAAAGAGACACACACACACACGAGGAAAGAGACACACACACACACGAGGAAAGAGACACACACACACACACGAGGAAAGAGACACACACACACACACGAGGAAAGAGACACACACACACACGAGGAAAGTGACACACACACACACGAGGAAAGTGACACACACACACACACGAGGAAAGAGACACACACACACACGAGGAAAGAGACACACACACACACGAGGAAAGAGACACACACACACACGAGGAAAGAGACACACACACACACACGAGGAAAGAGACACACACACACACACGAGGAAAGAGACACACACACACACACGAGGAAAGAGACACACACACACACACGAGGAAAGAGACACACACACACACACACGAGGAAAGAGACACACACACACACACGAGGAAAGAGACACACACACACACACACACGAGGAAAGAGACACACACACACACACACGAGGAAAGAGACACACACACACACACGAGGAAGGAGACACACACACACACACGAGGAAAGAGACACACACACACACACGAGGAAAGAGACACACACACACACACGAGGAAAGAGACACACACACACACACGAGGAAAGAGACACACACACACACACGAGGAAAGAGACACACACACACACACGAGGAAAGAGACACACACACACACACGAGGAAAGAGACACACACACACACGAGGAAAGAGACACACACACACGAGGAAAGAGACACACACACACGAGGAAAGAGACACACACACACGAGGAAAGAGACACACACACACGAGGAAAGAGACACACACACACGAGGAAAGAGACACACACACACGAGGAAAGAGACACACACACACGAGGAAAGAGACACACACACACAAGGAAAGACACACACACACACACACACACACGAGGAAAGAGAAAGACACACACACGACGAAAGAGACACACACACACACACAAGAGACACACACACACACACACACAAGAGACACACACACACACACACAAGAGACACACACACACACACGAGGAAAGAGACACACACACACACGAGGAAAGAGACACACACACACACACACGAGGAAAGACACACACACACACACACACACACACACGAGGAAAGAGAGACACACACACACACGAGGAAAGAGACACACACACACACGAGGAAAGAGACACACACACACACACACACGTGGAAAGAGACACACACACACGAGGAAAGAGACACACACACACGAGGAAAGAGACACACACACACACACACGAGGAAAGAGAGACACACACACACACGAGGAAAGAGACACACACACACACACGAGGAAAGAGACACACACACACACACGAGGAAAGAGACACACACACACACACACGAGGAAAGAGACACACACACACGAGGAAAGAGACACACACACACGAGGAAAGAGACACACACACACACACGAGGAAAGAGACACGCACACACGAGGAAAGAGACACGCACACACACGAGGAAAGAGACACACACACACACACACACACGCACGAGGAAAGAGACACACACACACACGAGGAAAGAGACACACACACACACACACACGAGGAAAGAGACACACACACACACGAGGAAAGAGACACACACACACACGAGGAAAGAGACACACACACACGAGGAAAGAGACACACACACACACACACACACGAGGAAAGAGACACACACACACACACGAGGAAAGAGACACACACACACACACACACGAGGAAAGAGACACACACACACACACGAGGAAAGAGACACACACACACACACGAGGAAAGAGACACACACACACACACGAGGAAAGAGACACACACACACACACGAGGAAAGAGACACACACACACACACGAGGAAAGAGATACACACACACACGAGGAAAGAGACACACACACGAGGAAAGAGACACACACACACGAGGAAAGAGACACACACACACGAGGAAAGAGACACACACACACGAGGAAAGAGACACACACACACGAGGAAAGAGACACACACACACGAGGAAAGAGACACACACACACAAGGAAAGACACACACACACACACACACACACACGAGGAAAGAGAAAGACACACACACGACGAAAGAGACACACACACACACACAAGAGACACACACACACACACACAAGAGACACACACACACACACACAAGAGACACACACACACACACACAAGAGACACACACACACACACGAGCAAAGAGACACACACACACACGAGGAAAGAGACACACACACACACACACGAGGAAAGACACACACACACACACACACACACACACACGAGGAAAGAGAGACACACACACACACGAGGAAAGAGACACACACACACACGAGGAAAGAGACACACACACACACACGAGGAAAGAGACACACACACACACACACACACACACACGTGGAAAGAGACACACACACACGAGGAAAGAGACACACACACACGAGGAAAGAGACACACACACACACACACGAGGAAAGAGAGACACACACACACACGAGGAAAGAGACACACACACACACACGAGGAAAGAGACACACACACACACACGAGGAAAGAGACACACACACACACACACGAGGAAAGCGACACACACACACGAGGAAAGAGACACACACACACGAGGAAAGAGACACACACACACACACACGAGGAAAGAGACACACACACACGAGGAAAGAGACACGCACACACACGAGGAAAGAGACACACACACACACACACACACGAGGAAAGAGACACACACACACACACACACACGCACGAGGAAAGAGACACACACACACACGAGGAAAGAGACACACACACACACACACACGAGGAAAGAGACACACACACACACACGAGGAAAGAGACACACACACACGAGGAAAGAGACACACACACACACACACGAGGAAAGAGACACACACACACACACGAGGAAAGAGACACACACACACACACACACGAGGAAAGAGACACACACACACACACACACGAGGAAAGAGACACACACACACACACACACACGAGGAAAGAGACACACACACACACACACGAGGAAAGAGACACACACACACACACACACACACACACACACACACACGAGGAAAGAGACACACACACACACACACGAGGAAAGAGACACACACACACACACGAGGAAAGAGACACACACACACACGAGGAAAGAGACACACACACACACACGAGGAAAGAGACACACACACACACGAGGAAAGACACACACACACACACACGAGGAAAGACACACACACACACACACACACACACACACGAGGAAAGAGAGACACACACACACACGAGGAAAGAGAGAGACACACACACACGAGGAAAGAGACACACACACACACACGAGGAAAGAGACACACACACACGAGGAAAGAGACACGCACACACACACACACACACGAGGAAAGAGACACATACACACACACACACACGAGGAAAGAGACACACACACACACACACACACACGAGGAAAGAGACACACACACACACACACACACACACGAGGAAAGAGACACACACACACACACACGAGGAAAGAGACACACACACACACACACACGAGGAAAGAGAAACACACACACACACACACGAGGAAAGAGACACACACACACACACACGAGGAAAGAGACACACACACACACACGAGGAAAGAGACACACACACACACACGAGGAAAGAGACACACACACACACACACGAGGAAAGAGACACACACACACACACGAGGAAAGAGACACACACACACACACGAGGAAAGAGACACACACACACACACGAGGAAAGAGACACACACACACACACGAGGAAAGAGACACACACACACACACACGAGGAAAGAGACACACACACACACACACGAGGAAAGAGACACACACACACACACGAGGAAAGAGACACACACACACACACACACGAGGAAAGAGACACACACACACACACACGAGGAAAGAGACACACACACACACACACGAGGAAAAAGACACACACACACACGAGGAAAGACACACACACACACGAGGAAAGACACACACACACACGAGGAAAGAGACACACACACACACACACACACACACACACGAGGAAAGAGACACACACACACACACACACGAGGAAAGAGACACACACACACACACGAGGAAAGAGACACACACACACACACACACGGAAAGAGGCACACACACACACACACACACGAGGAAAGAGACACACACACACACACACGAGGAAAGAGGCACACACACACACACACACACACGAGGAAAGAGACACACACACACACGAGGAAAGAGACACACACACACACACGGAAAGAGACACACACACACACACGAGGAAAGAGACACACACACACACACGAGGAAAGAGACACACACACACACACGAGGAAAGAGACACACACACACACACGAGGAAAGAGACACACACACACACACGAGGAAAGAGACACACACACACACACACACGAGGAAAGAGACACACACACACACACACACGAGGAAAGAGACACACACACACACACACGAGGAAAGAGACACACACACACACACGAGGAAGGAGACACACACACACACACGAGGAAAGAGACACACACACACACACGAGGAAAGAGACACACACACACACGAGGAAAGAGACACACACACACACACGAGGAAAGAGACACACACACACACGAGGAAAGAGACACACACACACACACGAGGAAAGAGACACACACACACACACGAGGAAAGAGACACACACACACACACGAGGAAAGAGACACACACACACACACGAGGAAAGAGACACACACACACACACGAGGAAAGAGACACACACACACACGAGGAAAGAGACACACACACACACACGAGGAAAGAGACACACACACACACACGAGGAAAGAGACACACACACACACGAGGAAAGAGACACACACACACGAGGAAAGAGACACACACACACGAGGAAAGAGACACACACACACGAGGAAAGAGACACACACACACACAAGGAAAGACACACACACACACACACACACACACACGAGGAAAGAGAAAGACACACACACGACGAAAGAGACACACACACACACACACAAGAGACACACACACACACACACAAGAGACACACACACACACACGAGGAAAGAGACACACACACACACGAGGAAAGAGACACACACACACACACGAGGAAAGACACACACACACACACACACACACGAGGAAAGAGAGACACACACACACACGAGGAAAGAGACACACACACACACACGAGGAAAGAGACACACACACACACACGAGGAAAGAGACACACACACACACACACACACACGAGGAAAGAGACACACACACACGAGGAAAGAGACACACACACACGACGAAAGAGACACACACACACGACGAAAGAGACACACACACACACACACACACACGAGGAAAGAGACACACACACACGAGGAAAGAGACACGCACACACACGAGGAAAGAGACACACACACACACACACGAGGAAAGAGACACACACACACACACACACGAGGAAAGAGACACACACACACACACACACACGAGGAAAGAGACACACACACACACACACACACACGAGGAAAGAGACACACACACACACACACACACACGAGGAAAGAGACACACACACACACACACACGAGGAAAGAGACACACACACACACACACGAGGAAAGAGACACACACACACACACACGAGGAAAGAGACACACACACACACACACACGAGGAAAGAGACACACACACACACACACACACGAGGAAAGAGACACACACACACACACACACGAGGAAAGAGACACACACACACACACACACACGAGGAAAGAGACACACACACACACACACACACACACGAGGAAAGAGACACACACACACACACACGAGGAAAGAGACACACACACACACACACACACACACACACGAGGAAAGAGACACACACACACACACACGAGGAAAGAGACACACACACACACACACGAGGAAAGAGACACACACACACACACGAGGAAAGAGACACACACACACACGAGGAAAGACACACACACACACACGAGGAAAGACACACACACACACACGAGGAAAGACACACACACACACACGAGGAAAGACACACACACACACACACGAGGAAAGACACACACACACACACGAGGAAAGACACACACACACACACGAGGAAAGAGAGACACACACACACACGAGGAAAGAGAGACACACACACACACGAGGAAAGAGAGACACACACACACACGAGGAAAGAGAGACACACACACACACGAGGAAAGAGACACACACACACACACGAGGAAAGAGACACACACACACACACGAGGAAAGAGACACACACACACACACACACACACACACACGAGGAAAGAGACACACACACACGAGGAAAGAGACACACACACACGAGGAAAGAGACACACACACACACACGAGGAAAGAGACACACACACACGAGGAAAGAGACACACACACACACGAGGAAAGACACACACACACACACACACACACACACACACACACACACGAGGAAAGAGAGACACACACACACACGAGGAAAGAGAGACACACACACACACGAGGAAAGAGAGACACACACACACACGAGGAAAGAGACACACACACACACACGAGGAAAGAGACACACACACACACACGAGGAAAGACACACACACACACACACACACACACACACACGAGGAAAGAGACACACACACACGAGGAAAGAGACACACACACACGAGGAAAGAGACACACACACACGAGGAAAGAGACACACACACACACGAGGAAAGAGACACGCACACACACGAGGAAAGAGACACGCACACACACGAGGAAAGAGACACACACACACACACACGAGGAAAGAGACACACACACACACACACGAGGAAAGAGACACACACACACACACACGAGGAAAGAGACACACACACACACACACGAGGAAAGAGACACACACACACACACACGAGGAAAGAGACACACACACACACACACGAGGAAAGAGACACACACACACACACACGAGGAAAGAGACACACACACACACACACGAGGAAAGAGACACACACACACACACACACGAGGAAAGAGACACACACACACACACACGAGGAAAGAGACACACACACACGAGGAAAGAGACACACACACACACACGAGGAAAGAGACACACACACACGAGGAAAGAGACACACACACACGAGGAAAGAGACACACACACACGAGGAAAGAGACACACACACACGAGGAAAGAGACACACACACACGAGGAAAGAGACACACACACACACACACACACACACACACGAGGAAAGAGACACACACACACACACGAGGAAAGAGACACACACACACACACGAGGAAAGAGACACACACACACACACGAGGAAAGAGACACACACACACACACACGAGGAAAGAGACACACACACACACACACGAGGAACGAGACACACACACACACACACGAGGAAAGAGACACACACACACGAGGAAAGAGACACACACACACACGAGGAAAGAGACACACACACACGAGGAAAGACACACACACACACGAGGAAAGAGACACACACACACACGAGGAAAGAGACACACACACACGAGGAAAGAGACACACACACACGAGGAAAGAGACACACACACACGAGGAAAGAGACACACACACACGAGGAAAGAGACACACACACACGAGGAAAGAGACACACACACACACACACACACACACACACGAGGAAAGAGACACACACACACACACACGAGGAAAGAGACACACACACACACACACGAGGAAAGAGACACACACACACACACACGAGGAACGAGACACACACACACACACACGAGGAAAGAGACACACACACACACACGAGGAAAGAGACACACACACACACACGAGGAAAGAGACACACACACACACACACGAGGAAAGAGACACACACACACACACACGAGGAAAGAGACACACACACACACACACACGAGGAAAGAGACACACACACACACACACACGAGGAAAGAGACACACACACACACACACACGAGGAAAGAGACACACACACACACACACACGAGGAAAGAGACACACACACACACGAGGAAAGAGACACACACACACACGAGGAAAGAGACACACACACACACGAGGAAAGAGACACACACACACGAGGAAAGTGACACACACACACACACGAGGAAAGAGACACACACACACACGAGGAAAGAGACACACACACACACGAGGAAAGAGACACACACACACACGAGGAAAGAGACACACACACACACGAGGAAAGAGACACACACACACACACGAGGAAAGAGACACACACACACACACGAGGAAAGAGACACACACACACACACGAGGAAAGAGACACACACACACACACGAGGAAAGAGACACACACACACACACGAGGAAAGAGACACACACACACACACGAGGAAAGAGACACACACACACACACACGAGGAAAGAGACACACACACACACACACGAGGAAAGAGACACACACACACACACGAGGAAGGAGACACACACACACACACGAGGAAAGAGACACACACACACACACGAGGAAAGAGACACACACACACACACGAGGAAAGAGACACACACACACACACGAGGAAAGAGACACACACACACACACGAGGAAAGAGACACACACACACACACGAGGAAAGAGACACACACACACACACGAGGAAAGAGACACACACACACACACGAGGAAAGAGACACACACACACACACGAGGAAAGAGATACACACACACACGAGGAAAGAGACACACACACACGAGGAAAGAGACACACACACACGAGGAAAGAGACACACACACACGAGGAAAGAGACACACACACACGAGGAAAGAGACACACACACACGAGGAAAGAGACACACACACACGAGGAAAGACACACACACACACACACACACACACACACACACACACACACACGAGGAAAGAGAAAGACACACACACGACGAAAGAGACACACACACACACACAAGAGACACACACACACACACACAAGAGACACACACACACACACACGAGGAAAGAGACACACACACACACGAGGAAAGAGACACACACACACACACACGAGGAAAGACACACACACACACACACACACACACACGAGGAAAGAGAGACACACACACACACGAGGAAAGAGACACACACACACACGAGGAAAGAGACACACACACACACACGAGGAAAGAGACACACACACACACACACACATACACACGTGGAAAGAGACACACACACACGAGGAAAGAGACACACACACACGAGGAAAGAGACACACACACACACACACGAGGAAAGAGAGACACACACACACACGAGGAAAGAGACACACACACACACGAGGAAAGAGACACACACACACACACGAGGAAAGAGACACACACACACACACACGAGGAAAGAGACACACACACACACACACGAGGAAAGAGACACACACACACGAGGAAAGAGACACACACACACGAGGAAAGAGACACACACACACGAGGAAAGAGACACACACACACACACACACACACGAGGAAAGAGACACACACACACGAGGAAAGAGACACGCACACACACGAGGAAAGAGACACACACACACACACACACGAGGAAAGAGACACACACACACACACACACGCACGAGGAAAGAGACACACACACACACGAGGAAAGAGACACACACACACACACACACACACGAGGAAAGAGACACACACACACACACGAGGAAAGAGACACACACACACACACACACACGAGGAAAGAGACACACACACACACACACACACGAGGAAAGAGACACACACACACACACACACGAGGAAAGAGACACACACACACACACACACGAGGAAAGAGACACACACACACACACACACGAGGAAAGAGACACACACACACACACACACACGAGGAAAGAGACACACACACACACACACACACGAGGAAAGAGACACACACACACACACACACACGAGGAAAGAGACACACACACACACGAGGAAAGAGACACACACACACACACACGAGGAAAGAGACACACACACACACACACGAGGAAAGAGACACACACACACACACGAGGAAAGAGACACACACACACACACGAGGAAAGAGACACACACACACACACGAGGAAAGACACACACACACACGAGGAAAGACACACACACACACTCACACACGAGGAAAGACACACACACACACACACACACACACACACACACACACGAGGAAAGAGAGACACACACACACACGAGGAAAGAGAGAGACACACACACACGAGGAAAGAGACACACACACACACACGAGGAAAGAGACACACACACACGAGGAAAGAGACACGCACACACACACACACACGAGGAAAGAGACACATACACACACACACACACGAGGAAAGAGACACACACACACACACACACGAGGAAAGAGACACACACACACACACACACGAGGAAAGAGACACACACACACACACACGAGGAAAGAGACACACACACACACACACACACACACACACGAGGAAAGAGACACACACACACACACACACACGAGGAAAGAGACACACACACACACACGAGGAAAGAGACACACACACACAGACGAGGAAAGAGACACACACACACACACGAGGAAAGAGACACACACACACACACACGAGGAAAGAGACACACACACACACACGAGGAAAGAGACACACACACACACACGAGGAAAGAGACACACACACACACACACGAGGAAAGAGACACACACACACACACGAGGAAAGAGACACACACACACACACACGAGGAAAGAGACACACACACACACACACGAGGAAAGAGACACACACACACACACGAGGAAAGAGACACACACACACACACACACAAGGAAAGAGACACACACACACACACACGAGGAAAGAGACACACACACACACACACGAGGAAAGAGACACACACACACACACACGAGGAAAGAGACACACACACACACACACGAGGAAAGAGACACACACACACACACGAGGAAAGACACACACACACACACGAGGAAAGAGACACACACACACACACACACACACACACACACACGAGGAAAGAGACACACACACACACACACACGAGGAAAGAGACACACACACACACGAGGAAAGAGACACACACACACACACACACGGAAAGAGGCACACACACACACACACACACGAGGAAAGAGACACACACACGAGGAAAGAGGCACACACACACACACACACACGAGGAAAGAGGCACACACACACACACACACACGAGGAAAGAGACACACACACACACGAGGAAAGAGACACACACACACACACGAGGAAAGAGACACACACACACACACGAGGAAAGAGACACACACACACACACGAGGAAAGAGACACACACACACACACACACGAGGAAAGAGACACACACACACACACACGAGGAAAGAGACACACACACACACACGAGGAAAGAGACACACACACACACACGAGGAAGGAGACACACACACACACACGAGGAAAGAGACACACACACACACACACGAGGAAAGAGACACACACACACACACACGAGGAAAGAGACACACACACACACACGAGGAAAGAGACACACACACACACACGAGGAAAGAGACACACACACACACGAGGAAAGAGACACACACACACACGAGGAAAGAGACACACACACACACACGAGGAAAGAGACACACACACACACACGAGGAAAGAGACACACACACACACACGAGGAAAGAGACACACACACACACGAGGAAAGAGACACACACACACACGAGGAAAGAGACACACACACACGAACGAGGAAAGAGACACACACACACACACGAGGAAAGAGACACACACACACACGAGGAAAGAGACACACACACACGAGGAAAGAGACACACACACACGAGGAAAGAGACACACACACACGAGGAAAGAGACACACACACACACAAGGAAAGACACACACACACACACACACACACACACGAGGAAAGAGAAAGACACACACACGACGAAAGAGACACACACACACACACAAGAGACACACACACACACACACAAGAGACACACACACACACACGAGGAAAGAGACACACACACACACGAGGAAAGAGACACACACACACACACGAGGAAAGACACACACACACACACACACACACGAGGAAAGAGAGACACACACACACACGAGGAAAGAGACACACACACACACACGAGGAAAGAGACACACACACACACACGAGGAAAGAGACACACACACACACACACACACACACACGAGGAAAGAGACACACACACACACACACACACGAGGAAAGAGACACACACACACGACGAAAGAGACACACACACACACACACACACACACACGAGGAAAGAGACACACACACACGAGGAAAGAGACACGCACACACACGAGGAAAGAGACACACACACACACACACGAGGAAAGAGACACACACACACACACACGAGGAAAGAGACACACACACACACACACGAGGAAAGAGACACACACACACACACACACACACGAGGAAAGAGACACACACACACACACACACGAGGAAAGAGACACACACACACACACACACACACGAGGAAAGAGACACACACACACACACACACACACGAGGAAAGAGACACACACACACACACACGAGGAAAGAGACACACACACACACACACACGAGGAAAGAGACACACACACACACACACACACGAGGAAAGAGACACACACACACACACACACACGAGGAAAGAGACACACACACACACACACACGAGGAAAGAGACACACACACACACACACACGAGGAAAGAGACACACACACACACAGACACACGAGGAAAGAGACACACACACACACACACACACACACGAGGAAAGAGACACACACACACACACACGAGGAAAGAGACACACACACACACACGAGGAAAGAGACACACACACACACACGAGGAAAGAGACACACACACACACACGAGGAAAGAGACACACACACACACACGAGGAAAGAGACACACACACACACGAGGAAAGAGACACACACACACACGAGGAAAGAGACACACACACACGAGGAAAGAGACACACACACACGACGAAAGAGACACACACACACGACGAAAGAGACACACACACACACACGAGGAAAGAGACACACACACACGAGGAAAGAGACACGCACACACACGAGGAAAGAGACACACACACACACACACGAGGAAAGAGACACACACACACACACACACGAGGAAAGAGACACACACACACACACACACACGAGGAAAGAGACACACACACACACACACACACACGAGGAAAGAGACACACACACACACACACACACGAGGAAAGAGACACACACACACACACACACGAGGAAAGAGACACACACACACACACACGAGGAAAGAGACACACACACACACACACGAGGAAAGAGACACACACACACACACACGAGGAAAGAGACACACACACACACACACACACGAGGAAAGAGACACACACACACACACACACGAGGAAAGAGACACACACACACACACACACACACACGAGGAAAGAGACACACACACACACACACACACACGAGGAAAGAGACACACACACACACACACACACGAGGAAAGAGACACACACACACACACACACACGAGGAAAGAGACACACACACACACACACGAGGAAAGAGACACACACACACACACACGAGGAAAGAGACACACACACACACACACGAGGAAAGAGACACACACACACACACGAGGAAAGAGACACACACACACACACGAGGAAAGAGACACACACACACACGAGGAAAGAGACACACACACACACGAGGAAAGACACACACACACACACGAGGAAAGACACACACACACACACGAGGAAAGACACACACACACACACGAGGAAAGACACACACACACACACACACACACACACACACGAGGAAAGAGAGACACACACACACACGAGGAAAGAGAGACACACACACACACGAGGAAAGAGAGACACACACACACACGAGGAAAGAGACACACACACACACACGAGGAAAGAGACACACACACACACACGAGGAAAGACACACACACACACACACACACACACACACACGAGGAAAGAGACACACACACGAGGAAAGAGACACACACACACACGAGGAAAGAGACACACACACACACACGAGGAAAGAGACACACACACACGAGGAAAGAGACACGCACACACACGAGGAAAGAGACACGCACACACACGAGGAAAGAGACACACACACACACACACACACACGAGGAAAGAGACACACACACACGAGGAAAGAGACACACACACACACGAGGAAAGAGACACACACACACACGAGGAAAGAGACACACACACACACACACGAGGAAAGAGACACACACACACACACACGAGGAAAGAGACACACACACACACACACGAGGAAAGAGACACACACACACACACGAGGAAAGAGACACACACACACACACACGAGGAAAGAGACACACACACACACACACGAGGAAAGAGACACACACACACACACACACGAGGAAAGAGACACACACACACACACACGAGGAAAGAGACACACACACACACACACGAGGAAAGAGACACACACACACACACGAGGAAAGAGACACACACACACACACGAGGAAAGAGACACACACACACACACGAGGAAAGAGACACACACACACGAGGAAAGAGACACACACACACGAGGAAAGAGACACACACACACGAGGAAAGAGACACACACACACGAGGAAAGAGACACACACACACACACACACACACACACACACGAGGAAAGAGACACACACACACACACGAGGAAAGAGACACACACACACACACACGAGGAAAGAGACACACACACACACACACACGAGGAACGAGACACACACACACACACACGAGGAAAGAGACACACACACACGAGGAAAGAGACACACACACACACGAGGAAAGAGACACACACACACGAGGAAAGACACACACACACACGAGGAAAGAGACACACACACACACGAGGAAAGAGACACACACACACGAGGAAAGAGACACACACACACGAGGAAAGAGACACACACACACGAGGAAAGAGACACACACACACGAGGAAAGAGACACACACACACACACACACACACACACACACGAGGAAAGAGACACACACACACACACACGAGGAAAGAGACACACACACACACACACGAGGAAAGAGACACACACACACACACACGAGGAACGAGACACACACACACACACGAGGAAAGAGACACACACACACACACGAGGAAAGAGACACACACACACACACACGAGGAAAGAGACACACACACACACACACACGAGGAAAGAGACACACACACACGAGGAAAGAGACACACACACACGAGGAAAGAGACACACACACACACACACACGAGGAAAGAGACACACACACACACACACGAGGAAAGAGACACACACACACACACGAGGAAAGAGACACACACACACACACACACGAGGAAAGAGACACACACACACACACACACACGAGGAAAGAGACACACACACACACACACACGAGGAAAGAGATACACACACACACACGAGGAAAGAGACACACACACACACACACACACGGAAAGAGACACACACACACACACACGAGGAAAGACACACACACACACACACACACACACACGAGGAAAGAGACACACACACACACACACACACACACACACACACACGGAAAGAGACACACACACACACACGAGGAAAGACACACACACACACACACGAGGAAAGAGACACACACACACGAGGAAAGAGACACACACACACACGAGGAAAGAGACACACACACACACGAGGAAAGAGACACACACACACACGAGGAAAGAGACACACACACACACACGAGGAAAGAGACACACACACACACGAGGAAAGAGACACACACACACACGAGGAAAGAGACACACACACACACGAGGAAAGAGACACACACACACACGAGGAAAGAGACACACACACACACACGAGGAAAGAGACACACACACACGAGGAAAGAGACACACACACACACACGAGGAAAGAGACACACACACACACACGAGGAAAGAGACACACACACACACACGAGGAAAGAGACACACACACACACACGAGGAAAGAGACACACACACACACACACGAGGAAAGAGACACACACACACACACGAGGAAGGAGACACACACACACACACGAGGAAAGAGACACACACACACACACGAGGAAAGAGACACACACACACACACGAGGAAAGAGACACACACACACACACGAGGAAAGAGACACACACACACACACGAGGAAAGAGACACACACACACACACGAGGAAAGAGACACACACACACACACGAGGAAAGAGACACACACACACACACGAGGAAAGACACACACACACACACACGAGGAAAGAGACACACACACACACACGAGGAAAGAGACACACACACACACACGAGGAAAGAGATACACACACACACGAGGAAAGAGACACACACACACGAGGAAAGAGACACACACACACGAGGAAAGAGACACACACACACGAGGAAAGAGACACACACACACGAGGAAAGAGACACACACACACGAGGAAAGAGACACACACACACGAGGAAAGACACACACACACACACACACACACACACGAGGAAAGAGAAAGACACACACACGACGAAAGAGACACACACACACACACAAGAGACACACACACACACACACAAGAGACACACACACACACACGAGGAAAGAGACACACACACACACGAGGAAAGAGACACACACACACACACGAGGAAAGACACACACACACACACACACACACACACGAGGAAAGAGAGACACACACACACACGAGGAAAGAGACACACACACACACGAGGAAAGAGACACACACACACACACGAGGAAAGAGACACACACACACACACACACACACACGTGGAAAGAGACACACACACACGAGGAAAGAGACACACACACACGAGGAAAGAGACACACACACACACACACGAGGAAAGAGAGACACACACACACACGAGGAAAGAGACACACACACACACACGAGGAAAGAGACACACACACACACACGAGGAAAGAGACACACACACACGAGGAAAGAGACACACACACACGAGGAAAGAGACACACACACACGAGGAAAGAGACACACACACACACACACACACACACGAGGAAAGAGACACACACACACGAGGAAAGAGACACGCACACACACGAGGAAAGAGACACACACACACACACACACGAGGAAAGAGACACACACACACACACACACGCACGAGGAAAGAGACACACACACACACGAGGAAAGAGACACACACACACACACACACACACGAGGAAAGAGACACACACACACACACGAGGAAAGAGACACACACACACGAGGAAAGAGACACACACACACACACACACACACGAGGAAAGAGACACACACACACACGAGGAAAGAGACACACACACACACACACACACGAGGAAAGAGACACACACACACACACGAGGAAAGAGACACACACACACACACACACGAGGAAAGAGACACACACACACACACACACGAGGAAAGAGACACACACACACACACACACACACACACGGAAAGAGAGAGACACACACACACACACACACACACACACGGAAAGAGAGAGACACACACACACACACGGAAAGAGACACACACACACACACACGAGGAAAGCGACACACACACATACGAGGAAAGCGACACACACACATACGAGGAAAGCGACACACACACACAGACACACGAGGAAAGAGACACACACACACACACGAGGAAAGAGACACACACACACACGAGGAAAGAGACACACACACACACGAGGAAAGAGACACACACACACGAGGAAAGAGACACACACACACACACACACGAGGAAAGAGACACACACACACACACACACGAGGAAAGAGACACACACACACACACACACACACACACACGGAAAGAGAGAGACACACACACACACACACACACACACACGGAAAGAGAGAGACACACACACACACACGGAAAGAGACACACACACACACACACGAGGAAAGCGACACACACACATACGAGGAAAGCGACACACACACATACGAGGAAAGCGACACACACACACAGACACACGAGGAAAGAGACACACACACACACACGAGGAAAGAGACACACACACACACGAGGAAAGAGACACACACACACACGAGGAAAGAGACACACACACACGAGGAAAGAGACACACACACACACGAGGAAAGAGACACACACACACACGAGGAAAGAGACACACACACACACGAGGAAAGAGACACACACACACACGAGGAAAGAGACACACACACACACGAGGAAAGAGACACACACACACACGAGGAAAGAGACACACACACACACGAGGAAAGAGACACACACACACACGAGGAAAGAGACACACACACACACACGAGGAAAGAGACACACACACACACGAGGAAAGAGACACACACACACACGAGGAAAGAGACACACACACACACGAGGAAAGAGACACACACACACACGAGGAAAGAGACACACACACACACACGAGGAAAGAGACACACACACACACAGGAGGAAAGAGACACACACACACACACACACAGGAGGAAAGAGACACACACACACACACACGAGGAAAGAGACACACACACACAAACGAGGAAAGAGACACACCCACACACACGAGGAAAGAGACACACACACACACACGAGGAAAGAGACACACACACACACACGAGGAAAGAGACACACACACACACACGAGGAAAGAGACACACACACACGAGGAAAGAGACACACACACACACACGAGGAAAGAGACACACACACACACACACACACGAGGAAAGAGACACACACACACACACACACACACGGAAAGGGACACACACACACACACACGAGGAAAGACACACACACACACAGACACGAGGAAAGAGACACACACACACACACACACACACACACACGAGGAAAGAGACACACACACACACGAGGAAAGAGACACACACACACACGAGGAAAGAGACACACACACACACGAGGAAAGAGACACACACACACACGAGGAAAGAGACACACACACACACGAGGAAAGAGACACACACACACACGAGGAAAGAGACACACACACACACGAGGAAAGAGACACACACACACACGAGGAAAGAGACACACACACACACACACGAGGAAAGAGACACACACACACACACGAGGAAAGAGACACACACACACACACGAGGAAAGAGACACACACACACACACGAGGAAAGAGACACACACACACACACGAGGAAAGAGACACACACACACACACACACACACACGGAAAGAGACACACACACACACACGAGGAAAGAGACACACACACACACGAGGAAAGAGACACACACACACACGAGGAAAGAGACACACACACACGAGGAAAGAGACACACACACACACACGAGGAAAGAGACACACACACACACACGAGGAAAGACACACACACACACACACACACGAGGAAAGAGACACACACACACACACGAGGAAAGAGACACACACACACACACGAGGAAAGAGACACACACACACACACGAGGAAAGAGACACACACACACACACGAGGAAAGAGACACACACACACACACGAGGAAAGAGACACACACACACACACGAGGAAAGAGACACACACACACACACGAGGAAAGAGACACACACACACACACACGAGGAAAGAGACACACACACACACACACGAGGAAAGAGACACACACACACACACGAGGAAAGAGACACACACACACACGAGGAAAGAGACACACACACACACACGAGGAAAGAGACACACACACACACACGAGGAAAGAGACACACACACACACACGAGGAAAGAGAGACACACACACACACACGAGGAAAGAGAGACACACACACACACACGAGGAAAGAGAGACACACACACACACGAGGAAAGAGACACACACACACACACGAGGAAAGAGACACACACACACACACGAGGAAAGAGACACACACACACACACACGAGGAAAGAGACACACACACACACACGAGGAAAGAGCCACACACACACACACGAGGAAAGAGACACACACACACACGAGGAAAGAGACACACACACACACGAGGAAAGAGACACACACACACACGAGGAAAGAGACACACACACACGAGGAAAGAGACACACACACGGAAAGAGACACACACACGGAAAGAGACACACACACGGAAAGAGACACACACACACACAGAAAGAGACACACACACACACAGAAAGAGACACACACACACACAGAAAGAGACACACACACACACAGAAAGAGACACACACACACACAGAAAGAGACACACACACACACACACACACGGAAAGAGAGAGACACACACACACACACACGGAAAGAGAGACACACACACACACACACACACACACACGGAAAGAGAGACACACACACACACACACACACACACGGAAAGAGAGACACACACACACACGGAAAGAGAGAGACACACACACACACACACACACACACACGGAAAGAGAGAGACACAAACACACACACGGAAAGAGACACACACACACACACACGGAAAGAGACACACACACACACACACGGAAAGAGACACACACACACACACACACACACGGAAAGAGACACACACACACACGGAAAGAGACACACACACACACGGAAAGAGACACACACACACACGGAAAGAGACACACACACACACGGAAAGAGACACACACACACACGGAAAGAGACACACACACACACGGAAAGAGACACACACACACACGGAAAGAGACACACACACACACACGGAAAGAGACACACACACACACACGGAAAGAGACACACACACACGGAAAGAGACACACACACACGGAAAGAGACACACACACACGGAAAGAGACACACACACACGGAAAGAGACACACACACACGGAAAGAGACACACACACACACGAGGAAAGAGACACACACACACACGAGGAAAGAGACACACACACGAGGAAAGACACACACACACACACGAGGAAAGACACACACACACGAGGAAAGACACACACACACACGAGGAAAGACACACACACACACGAGGAAAGACACACACACACACGAGGAAAGAGACACACACACACACGAGGAAAGAGACACACACACACACGAGGAAAGAGACACACACACACACACACACGGAAAGAGACACACACACGGAAAGAGACACACACACGTAAAGAGACACACACACGGAAAGAGAGACACACACACACACACACGGAAAGAGAGACACACACACACACACACGGAAAGAGACACACACACACACACACACGGAAAGAGAGAGACACACACACACACACGGAAAGAGACACACACACACACGGAAAGAGACACACACACACACGGAAAGAGACACACACACACACGGAAAGAGACACACACACACACGGAAAGAGACACACACACACACGGAAAGAGACACACACACACACGGAAAGAGACACACACACACACGGAAAGAGACACACACACACACGGAAAGAGACACACACACACACGGAAAGAGACACACACACACACACGGAAAGAGACACACACACACACACGGAAAGAGACACACACACACACACGGAAAGAGACACACACACACACACGGAAAGAGACACACACACACGGAAAGAGACACACACACACGGAAAGAGACACACACACACACACACGGAAAGAGACACACACACACACACACGGAAAGAGACACACACACACACACACGGAAAGAGACACACACACACACACACGGAAAGAGACGCACACACACACACGGAAAGAGACGCACACACACACACGGAAAGAGACACACACACACACACGGAAAGAGACACACACACACACACGGAAAGAGACACACACACACACACGGAAAGAGACACACACACACACACGGAAAGAGAGACACACACACACACGGAAAGAGAGACACACACACACACGGAAAGAGAGAGAGACACACACACACACGGAAAGAGACACACACACACACGGAAAGAGACACACACACACACGGAAAGAGACACACACACACACGGAAAGAGACACACACACACACGGAAAGAGACACACACACACACGGAAAGAGACACACACACACACGGAAAGAGACACACACACACACGGAAAGAGACACACACACACACGGAAAGAGACACACACACACACGGAAAGAGACACACACACACACGGAAAGAGACACACACACACACGGAAAGAGACACACACACACACGGAAAGAGACACACACACACACGGAAAGAGACACACACACACACACACGGAAAGAGACACACACACACACACGGAAAGAGACACACACACACGGAAAGAGACACACACACACACACACACGGAAAGAGACACACACACACACACACGGAAAGAGACACACACACACACACACGGAAAGAGACGCACACACACACACGGAAAGAGACACACACACACACACGGAAAGAGACACACACACACACACGGAAAGAGACACACACACACACACGGAAAGAGACACACACACGGAAAGAGACACACACACGGAAAGAGACACACACACACACACACGGAAAGAGACACACACACACACACGGAAAGAGACACACACACACACACAGAAAGAGACACACACACACACACGGAAAGAGAGACACACACACACACACACGGAAAGAGAGAGACACACACACACACACGGAAAGAGACACACACACACACGGAAAGAGACACACACACGGAAAGAGACACACACACGGAAAGAGACACACACACACACACACGGAAAGAGACACACACACACACACGGAAAGAGACACACACACACACACAGAAAGAGACACACACACACACACGGAAAGAGAGACACACACACACACACACGGAAAGAGAGAGACACACACACACACACGGAAAGAGACACACACACACACGGAAAGAGACACACACACACGGAAAGAGACACACACACACACGGAAAGAGACACACACACACACGGAAAGAGACACACACACACACGGAAAGAGACACACACACACACGGAAAGAGACACACACACACACGGAAAGAGACACACACACACACGGAAAGAGACACACACACACACGGAAACATACACACACACACACGGAAAGAGACACACACACACACGGAAAGAGACACACACACACACGGAAAGAGACACACACACACACGGAAAGAGACACACACACACACACACGGAAAGAGACACACACACACACACACGGAAAGAGACACACACACGGAAAGAGACACACACACACACACACGGAAAGAGACACACACACACACACACGGAAAGAGACACACACACACACACACGGAAAGAGACACACACACACACACACGGAAAGAGACGCACACACACACACACGGAAAGAGACGCACACACACACACGGAAAGAGACGCACACACACACACGGAAAGAGACGCACACACACACACGGAAAGAGACACACACACGGAAAGAGACACACACACACACGGAAAGAGACACACACACACACACGGAAAGAGACACACACACACACACGGAAAGAGACACACACACACACACGGAAAGAGACACACACACACACACGGAAAGAGACACACACACACACACGGAAAGAGACACACACACACGGAAAGAGACACACACACACGGAAAGAGACACACACACACGGAAAGAGACACACACACACACACGAGGAAAGAGACACACACACACGAGGAAAGACACACACACACACGAGGAAAGAGACACACACACACGAGGAAAGAGACACACACACACGAGGAAAGAGACACACACACACACACACGGAAAGAGACACACACACACACACACGAGGAAAGAGACACACACACACACGAGGAAAGAGACACACACACACGAGGAAAGAGACACACACACACGAGGAAAGAGACACACACACACACACACACGAGGAAAGAGACACACACACACACACACACACGGAAAGAGACACACACACACACGAGGAAAGAGACACACACACACACACACACGAGGAAAGAGACACACACACACACACACGAGGAAAGAGACACACACACACACACACGAGGAAAGAGACACACACACACACACACGAGGAAAGAGACACACACACACACACACGAGGAAAGAGACACACACACACACACACGAGGAAAGAGACACACACACACACACACGAGGAAAGAGACACACACACACACACACGAGGAAAGAGACACACACACACACACACGAGGAAAGAGACACACACACACACACACGAGGAAAGAGACACACACACACACACACGAGGAAAGAGACACACACACACACACACGAGGAAAGAGACACACACACACACACACGAGGAAAGAGACACACACACACACACACGAGGAAAGAGACACACACACACACACACATGAGGAAAGAGACACACACACACACACACATAGAAAGAGACACACACACACACGAGGAAAGAGACACACAAACACACACACATAGAAAGAGACACACACACATACGAGGAAAGCGACACACACACACAGACACACGAGGAAAGACACACACAGACACACGAGGAAAGACACACACACACACACACACGAGGAGAGACACACACACACACGAGGAAAGAGACACACACACACACACGAGGAAAGAGACACACACACACACACGAGGAAAGAGACACACACACACACGAGGAAAGAGACACACACACACGGAAAGAGACACACACACACACGAGGAAAGAGACACACACACACGAGGAAAGAGACACACACACACGAGGAAAGAGACACACACACACACACGAGGAAAGAGACACACACACACGAGGAAAGAGACGCACACACACACGAGGAAAGAGACACACACACACACGAGGAAAGAGAGAGACACACACACAAACACACACGAGGAAAGAGACACACACACACACACGAGGAAAGAGACACACACACACACACGAGGAAAGAGACACACACACACACGAGGAAAGAGACACACACAGACACACTTTGAAAGAGACACACACACATACGAGGAAAGCGACACACACACACAGACACACGAGGAAAGACACACACAGACACACGAGGAAAGACACACACACACACACACGAGGAGAGACACACACACACACGTGGAAAGAGACACACACACACGAGGAAAGAGACACACACACACACGAGGAAAGAGACACACACACACACGAGGAAAGAGACACACACACACACGAGGAAAGAGAGACACACACACACACGAGGAAAGAGACACACACACACACACGAGGAAAGAGACACACACACACACACGAGGAAAGAGACACACACACACACGAGGAAAGAGACACACACACACACACGAGGAAAGACACACACACACGAGGAAAGACACACACACACGAGGAAAGACACACACACACGAGGAAAGACACACACACACGAGGAAAGACACACACACACGAGGAAAGACACACACACACGAGGAAAGACACACACACACGAGGAAAGACACACACACACGAGGAAAGACACACACACACGAGGAAAGACACACACACACACACGAGGAAAGAGAGACACACACACACGAGGAAAGAGAGACACACACACACGAGGAAAGAGAGACACACACACACACGAGGAAAGAGACACACACACACACACACGAGGAAAGAGACACACACACACACACGAGGAAAGAGACACACACACACACACACACACGAGGAAAGAGACACACACACACACACACACACGAGGAAAGAGACACACACACACACGAGGAAAGAGACACACACGAGGAAAGAGACACACACACACACGAGGAAACAGACACACACACACACGAGGAAACAGACACACACACACGAGGAAAGAGACACACACACACACGAGGAAAGAGACACACACACACACGAGGAAAGACACACACACACACACACGAGGAAAGACACACACACACACACACGAGGAAAGAGACACACACACACACACACACACACGAGGAAAGAGACAGACACACACACACACGAGGAAAGAGACACACACACACACACGAGGAAAGAGACACACACACACACACACACACGAGGAAAGAGACACACACACACACGAGGAAAGAGACACACACGAGGAAAGAGACACACACACACACGAGGAAACAGACACACACACACACGAGGAAACAGACACACACACACGAGGAAAGAGACACACACACACACGAGGAAAGAGACACACACACACACGAGGAAAGACACACACACACACACACGAGGAAAGACACACACACACACACACGAGGAAAGAGACACACACACACACACACACACACGAGGAAAGAGACAGACACACACACACACGAGGAAAGAGACACACACACACACACGAGGAAAGAGACACACACACACACACACGAGGAAAGAGACACACACACGAGGAAAGAGACACACACACACACACACACGAGGAAAGACACACACACACACACACACACACACACGAGGAAAGAGACACACACACACACACACACGAGGAAAGAGACACACACACACACACACGAGGAAAGAGACACACACACACACGAGGAAAGAGACACACACACACACGAGTAAAGAGAGACACACACACACGAGGAAAGAGAGACACACACACACGAGGAAAGAGACACACACACACGAGGAAAGAGACACACACACACACACGAGGAAAGAGACACACACACACACACGAGGAAAGAGACACACACACACACACGAGGAAAGAGACACACACACACACACGAGGAAAGAGACACACACACACACACACACGAGGAAAGAGACACACACACACACACACGAGGAAAGAGACACACACACACACACACGAGGAAAGAGACACACACATACACACACACGAGGAAAGAGACACACACACACACGAGGAAAGAGACACACACACACACGAGGAAAGAGACACACACACACACACACGAGGAAAGAGACACACACACACACACACGAGGAAAGAGACACACACACACACACACACACGAGGAAAGAGACACACACACACACACACACACACGAGGAAAGAGACACACACACACACACACACACACGAGGAAAGAGACACACACACACACACACACACGAGGAAAGAGACACACACACACACACGAGGAAAGAGACACACACACACACACGAGGAAAGAGACACACACACACACACACGAGGAAAGAGACACACACACACACACACGAGGAAAGAGACACACACACACACACGAGGAAAGAGACACACACACACACACACGAGGAAAGACACACACACACACACGAGGAAAGAGAGACACACACACACGAGGAAAGAGAGACACACACACACACGAGGAAAGAGACACACACACACACGAGGAAAGAGACACACACACACACGAGGAAAGAGACACACACACGAGGAAAGACACACACACACGAGGAAAGACACACACACACGAGGAAAGACACACACACACACGAGGAAAGACACACACACACACGAGGAAAGAGAGACACACACACACACGAGGAAAGAGACACACACACACACACGAGGAAAGAGACACACACACACACACGAGGAAAGAGACACACACACACACACACACGAGGAAAGAGACACACACACACACACGAGGAAAGAGACACACACACACACGAGGAAAGAGACACACACACACACGAGGAAAGAGACACACACACACACACACACGAGGAAAGACACACACACACGAGGAAAGACACACACACACACACGAGGAAAGAGAGACACACACACGAGGAAAGAGAGACACACACACACACGAGGAAAGAGAGACACACACACGAGGAAAGAGAGACACACACACACGAGGAAAGAGAGACACACACACACACATACGAGGAAAGACACACACACACGAGGAAAGACACACACACACACACGAGGAAAGAGAGACACACACACACGAGGAAAGAGAGACACACACACACACGAGGAAAGAGACACACACACACACACACACGAGGAAAGAGACACACACACACACACACGAGGAAACAGACACACACACACACACACGAGGAAACAGACACACACACACACACACGAGGAAACAGACACACACACACACACACACGAGGAAACAGACACACACACACACACACACACACACACACACGAGGAAACAGACGAGGAAAGAGACACACACACACACACGAGGAAAGAGACACACACACACACACGAGGAAAGAGACACACACACACACACGAGGAAAGAGACACACACACACACGAGGAAAGAGACACACACACACACACGAGGAAAGAGACACACACACGAGGAAAGAGACACACACACACACGAGGAAAGAGACACACACACACACGAGGAAAGAGACACACACACACACACACACACACACGAGGAAAGAGACACACACACACACACGGAAAGAGACACACACACACACACGAGGAAAGAGACACACACACACACACGAGGAAAGAGACACACACCCACACACGAGGAAAGAGAGACACACACCCACACAAGAGGAAAGAGAGACACACACACACACACGAGGAAAGAGACACACACCCACACACGAGGAAAGAGAGACACACACCCACACAAGAGGAAAGAGAGACACACACACACACGAGGAAAGAGAGACACACACACACGAGGAAAGAGAGACACACACACACGAGGAAAGAGAGACACACACACACGAGGAAAGAGAGACACACACACACGAGGAAAGAGAGACACACACACACGAGGAAAGAGAGACACACACACATGAGGAAAGAGAGACACACACACGAGGAAAGAGAGACACACACACACGAGGAAAGAGAGACACACACACACGAGGAAAGAGAGACACACACACACGAGGAAAGAGAGACACACACACACACGAGGAAAGAGACACACACACACACACACACACACGAGGAAAGAGACACACACACACACACACGAGGAAAGAGACACACACACACACACACACACGAGGAAAGAGACACACACACACACACACGAGGAAAGAGACACACACACACACACACACACACACGAGGAAAGAGACACACACACACACGAGGAAAGAGACACACACACACACACGAGGAAAGAGACACACACACACACGAGGAAAGAGACACACACACACGAGGAAAGAGACACACACACACACACACACACACGAGGAAAGAGACACACACACACACGAGGAAAGAGACACACACACACGAGGAAAGAGACACACACACACACACACACACACACACACGAGGAAAGAGACACACACACACACACACACACGAGGAAAGAGACACACACACACACACACGAGGAAAGAGACACACACACACACACACGAGGAAAGAGACACACACACACACACACACGAGGAAAGAGACACACACACACACACACACGAGGAAAGAGACACACACACACACACACACACACACACACAAGAGGAAAGAGACACACACACACACACGAGGAAAGAGACACACACACACACGAGGAAAGAGACACACACACACACACGAGGAAAGAGACACACACACACACACGAGGAAAGAGACACACACACACACACGAGGAAAGAGACACACACACACACACGAGGAAAGACACACACACACACACACGAGGAAAGAGACACACACACACACACACACACACGAGGAAAGAGACACACACACACACACACACACACACGAGGAAAGAGACACACACACACACACACACACGAGGAAAGAGACACACACACACACACACACACACGAGGAAAGAGACACACACACACACGAGGAAAGAGACACACACGAGGAAAGAGACACACACACACACGAGGAAACAGACACACACACACACACACACGAGGAAACAGACACACACACACGAGGAAAGAGACACACACACACACGAGGAAAGAGACACACACACACACGAGGAAAGACACACACACACACACACGAGGAAAGAGACACACACACACACACACACACGAGGAAAGAGACAGACACACACACACACGAGGAAAGAGACACACACACACACACGAGGAAAGAGACACACACACACACACACGAGGAAAGAGACACACACACACACACGGAAAGAGACACACACACGAGGAAAGAGACACACACACGAGGAAAGAGACACACACACACACACACACGAGGAAAGACACACACACACACACACACACACACACGAGGAAAGAGACACACACACACACACACGAGGAAAGAGACACACACACACACACACGAGGAAAGAGACACACACACACACGAGGAAAGAGACACACACACGAGGAAAGAGACACACACACACACACACACGAGGAAAGACACACACACACACACACACACACACACGAGGAAAGAGACACACACACACACACACGAGGAAAGAGACACACACACACACACGAGGAAAGAGACACACACACACACGAGGAAAGAGACACACACACACACGAGGAAAGAGACACACACACACACGAGGAAAGAGAGACACACACACACGAGGAAAGAGACACACACACACGAGGAAAGAGACACACACACACGAGGAAAGAGACACACACACACACACGAGGAAAGAGACACACACACACACACGAGGAAAGAGACACACACACACACACACGAGGAAAGAGACACACACACACACACGAGGAAAGAGACACACACACACACACACACGAGGAAAGAGACACACACACACACACACGAGGAAAGAGACACACACACACACACACGAGGAAAGAGACACACACATACACACACACGAGGAAAGAGACACACACACACACGAGGAAAGAGACACACACACACACACACGAGGAAAGAGACACACACACACACACACGAGGAAAGAGACACACACACACACACACGAGGAAAGAGACACACACACACACACGAGGAAAGAGACACACACACACACACACGAGGAAAGAGACACACACACACACACACGAGGAAAGAGACACACACACACACACGAGGAAAGAGACACACACACACACACACGAGGAAAGACACACACACACACACGAGGAAAGAGAGACACACACACACGAGGAAAGAGAGACACACACACACACGAGGAAAGAGACACACACACACGAGGAAAGAGACACACACACACACGAGGAAAGAGACACACACACACACGAGGAAAGAGACACACACACGAGGAAAGACACACACACACGAGGAAAGACACACACACACACGAGGAAAGACACACACACACACGAGGAAAGACACACACACACACGAGGAAAGACACACACACACACGAGGAAAGAGAGACACACACACACACGAGGAAAGAGACACACACACACACACGAGGAAAGAGACACACACACACACACGAGGAAAGAGACACACACACACACACACACGAGGAAAGAGACACACACACACACACGAGGAAAGAGACACACACACACACGAGGAAAGAGACACACACACACACGAGGAAAGAGACACACACACACACACACGAGGAAAGACACACACACACGAGGAAAGACACACACACACACACGAGGAAAGAGAGACACACACACGAGGAAAGAGAGACACACACACACACGAGGAAAGAGAGACACACACACGAGGAAAGAGAGACACACACACACACGAGGAAAGAGAGACACACACACACACATACGAGGAAAGACACACACACACGAGGAAAGACACACACACACACACGAGGAAAGAGAGACACACACACACGAGGAAAGAGAGACACACACACACACGAGGAAAGAGACACACACACACACACACACGAGGAAAGAGACACACACACACACACACGAGGAAACAGACACACACACACACACACGAGGAAACAGACACACACACACACACACGAGGAAACAGACACACACACACACACACACGAGGAAACAGACACACACACACACACACACACATACACACACGAGGAAACAGACGAGGAAAGAGACACACACACACACACGAGGAAAGAGACACACACACACACACGAGGAAAGAGACACACACACACACACGAGGAAAGAGACACACACACACACGAGGAAAGAGACACACACACACACGAGGAAAGAGACACACACACACACACGAGGAAAGAGACACACACACGAGGAAAGAGACACACACACACACGAGGAAAGAGACACACACACACACACGAGGAAAGAGACACACACACACACACACACGAGGAAAGAGACACACACACACACACGGAAAGAGACACACACACACACACGAGGAAAGAGACACACACACACACACACGAGGAAAGAGACACACACACCCACACAAGAGGAAAGAGAGACACACACACACACGAGGAAAGAGAGACACACACACACGAGGAAAGAGAGACACACACACACGAGGAAAGAGAGACACACACACACGAGGAAAGAGAGACACACACACACGAGGAAAGAGAGACACACACACACGAGGAAAGAGAGACACACACACACGAGGAAAGAGAGACACACACACACGAGGAAAGAGACACACACACACGAGGAAAGAGAGACACACACACGAGGAAAGAGAGACACACACACACGAGGAAAGAGAGACACACACACACGAGGAAAGAGAGACACACACACACGAGGAAAGAGAGACACACACACACACGAGGAAAGAGACACACACACACACACACACACACGAGGAAAGAGACACACACACACACACACGAGGAAAGAGACACACACACACACACACACACGAGGAAAGAGACACACACACACACACACGAGGAAAGAGACACACACACACACACACACACACACGAGGAAAGAGACACACACACACACACGAGGAAAGAGACACACACACACACACGAGGAAAGAGACACACACACACACGAGGAAAGAGACACACACACACGAGGAAAGAGACACACACACACACACACACACACACGAGGAAAGAGACACACACACACACGAGGAAAGAGACACACACACACGAGGAAAGAGACACACACACACACACACGAGGAAAGAGACACACACACACACACACACACACGAGGAAAGAGACACACACACACACACACGAGGAAAGAGACACACACACACACACACGAGGAAAGAGACACACACACACACACACACGAGGAAAGAGACACACACACACACACACACGAGGAAAGAGACACACACACACACACACACACACACACACAAGAGGAAAGAGACACACACACACACACGAGGAAAGAGACACACACACACACGAGGAAAGAGACACACACACACACGAGGAAAGAGACACACACACACACACGAGGAAAGAGACACACACACACACACGAGGAAAGAGACACACACACACACACGAGGAAAGACACACACACACACACACGAGGAAAGAGACACACACACACACACACACACACGAGGAAAGAGACACACACACACACACACACACACACGAGGAAAGAGACACACACACACACACGAGGAAAGAGACACACACACACACGAGGAAAGAGACACACACACACGAGGAAAGAGACACACACACACACACACACACACACGAGGAAAGAGACACACACACACACACACACACGAGGAAAGAGACACACACACACACACACGAGGAAAGAGACACACACACACACATACACACGAGGAAAGAGACACACACACACACACACACACACACATACACACGAGGAAAGAGACACACACACACACACACACATACACACGAGGAAAGAGACACACACACACACACACGAGGAAAGAGACACACACACACACACGAGGAAAGAGACACACACACACACACGAGGAAAGAGACACACACACACACACACACGAGGAAAGAGACACACACACACACACACGAGGAAAGAGACACACACACACGAGGAAAGAGACACACACACACACACACGAGGAAAGAGACACACACACACACACGAGGAAAGAGACACACACACGAGGAGAGACACACACACACACGAGGAAAGACACACACACGAGGAAAGACACACACACGAGGAAAGACACACACACACGAGGAAAGACACACACACACACGAGGAAAGAGACACACACACACGAGGAAAGAGACACACACACACGAGGAAAGAGACACACACACACACACACGAGGAAAGAGACACACACACACACGAGGAAAGAGACACACACACGAGGAGAGACACACACACACACGAGGAAAGACACACACACACACGAGGAAAGACACACACACGAGGAAAGACACACACACACGAGGAAAGACACACACACACACGAGGAAAGAGACACACACACACGAGGAAAGAGACACACACACACGAGGAAAGAGACACACACACACGAGGAAAGAGACACACACACACGAGGAAAGAGACACACACACACGAGGAAAGAGACACACACACACACGAGGAAAGAGACACACACACACACACACGAGGAAAGAGACACACACACACACACGAGGAAAGAGACACACACACACACACACACGAGGAAAGAGACACACACACACACACACACGAGGAAAGAGACACACACACACGAGGAAAGAGACACACACACACACACACGAGGAAAGAGACACACACACACACACACGAGGAAAGAGACACACACACACACACACGAGGAAAGAGACACACACACACACACACACGAGGAAAGAGACACACACACACACACATACACGAGGAAAGAGACACACACACACACACATACACGAGGAAAGAGACACACACACACACACATACACGAGGAAAGAGACACACACACACACACATACACGAGGAAAGAGACACACACACACACACATACACGAGGAAAGAGACACACACACATACACGAGGAAAGAGACACACACACACACACACACACGAGGAAAGAGACACACACACACACACACACACACACACACGAGGAAAGAGACACACACACACACACACACACACACACACACACGAGGAAAGAGACACACACACACACACGAGAGAGAGAGACACACACACACACGAGAGAGAGACACACACACACACACGAGAGAGAGACACACACACACACGAGAGAGAGACACACACACACACGAGAGAGAGACACACACACACACGAGAGAAAGACACACACACACACACGAGAGAGAGACACACACACACACACACGAGAGAGAGACACACACACACACACGAGAGAGAGACACACACACACACGAGAGAGACACACACACACACGAGAGAGAGACACACACACACACGAGAGAGAGACACACACACACACGAGAGAGAGACACACACACACACGAGAGAGACACACACACACACACACGAGAGAGAGACACACACACACACACGAGAGAGAGACACACACACACACACGAGAGAGAGACACACACACACACACGAGAGAGACACACACACACACACACACACACACGCGAGAGACACACACACACACACACACACACACACGCGAGAGACACACACACACACACACACACACGAGAGAGACACACACACACACACACGAGAGAGAGACACACACACACACACGAGAGAGAGACACACACACACACGAGAGAGACACACACACACACACACACGAGAGAGACACACACACACACACACGAGAGAGACACACACACACACACACGAGAGAGACACACACACACGAGAGAGAGAGACACACACACACACACGAGGAAAGAGACACACACACACACACACGAGGAAAGAGACACACACACACACACACGAGGAAAGAGACACACACACACACACACACGAGGAAAGAGACACACACACACACACACACACACACACGAGGAAAGAGACACACACACACACGAGGAAAGAGACACACACACACACGAGGAAAGAGACACACACACACACACGAGGAAAGAGACACACACACACACGAGGAAAGAGACACACACACACACACATGAGGAAAGAGACACACACACACACACACGAGGAAAGAAACACACACACACACACACGAGGAAAGAGACACACACACACACACACGAGGAAAGAGACACACACACACACGAGGAAAGAGACACACACACACACACGAGCAAAGACACACACACACACACACGAGGAAAGAGACACACACACACACACGAGGAAAGAGACACACACACACACACACACGAGGAAAGAGACACACACACACACACACACGAGGAAAGAGACACACACACACACACACGAGGAAAGAGACACACACACACACACACACGAGGAAAGAGACACACACACACACACACACGAGGAAAGAGACACACACACACACACACACGAGGAAAGAGACACACACACACACACACGAGGAAAGAGACACACACACACACACACACGAGGAAAGAGACACACACACACACACACACGAGGAAAGAGACACACACACACACACGAGGAAAGAGACACACACACACACACGAGGAAAGAGACACACACACACACGAGGAAAGAGACACACACACACGAGGAAAGAGACACACACACACACACGAGGAAAGAGACACACACACACACACGAGGAAAGAGACACACACACACACACGAGGAAAGAGACACACACACACACACGAGGAAAGAGACACACACACACACACACGAGGAAAGAGACACACACACACACACGAGGAAAGAGACACACACACACACACGAGGAAAGAGACACACACACACACACGAGGAAAGAGACACACACACACACGAGGAAAGAGACACACACACACACACGAGGAAAGAGACACACACACACACACGAGGAAAGAGACACACACACACACACGAGGAAAGAGACACACACACACACACGAGGAAAGAGACACACACACACACACGAGGAAAGAGACACACACACACACACGAGGAAAGAGACACACACACACACACGAGAAAGAGACACACACACACACACGAGGAAAGAGACACACACACACACGAGGAAAGAGACACACACACACGAGGAAAGAGACACACACACACACACGAGGAAAGAGACACACACACACACGAGGAAAGAGACACACACACGAGGAGAGACACACACACACGAGGAAAGACACACACACACGAGGAAAGACACACACACACGAGGAAAGACACACACACACGAGGAAAGACACACACACACGAGGAAAGAGACACACACACACGAGGAAAGAGACACACACACACGAGGAAAGAGACACACACACACGAGGAAAGAGACACACACACACGAGGAAAGAGACACACACACACGAGGAAAGAGACACACACACACGAGGAAAGAGACACACACACGAGGAAAGAGACACACACACACACACGAGGAAAGAGACACACACACACACACATACACGAGGAAAGAGACACACACACACACACATACACGAGGAAAGAGACACACACACACACACATACACGAGGAAAGAGACACACACACATACACGAGGAAAGAGACACACACACACACACGAGGAAAGAGACACACACACACACACACACACACGAGGAAAGAGACACACACACACACACACACACACACGAGGAAAGAGACACACACACGAGGAAAGAGACACACACACACACACACACACACACACACACGAGGAAAGAGACACACACACACACACGAGGAAGGAGAGACACACACACACACACGAGAGAGAGAGACACACACACACACGAGAGAGAGATACACACACACACACGAGAGAGAGATACACACACACACACGAGAGAGAGACACACACACACACGAGAGAGAGACACACACACACACGAGAGAGAGACACACACACACACGAGAGAGAGACACACACACACACGAGAGAAAGACACACACACACACGAGAGAGAGACACACACACACGAGAGAGAGACACACACACACACACACGAGAGAGAGACACACACACAGACGAGAGAGACACACACACACACGAGAGAGAGACACACACACACACGAGAGAGAGACACACACACACACGAGAGAGAGACACACACACACACGAGAGAGAGACACACACACACACGAGAGAGAGACACACACACACACGAGAGAGAGACACACACACACACGAGAGAGACACACACACACACACACGAGAGAGAGACACACACACACACACACGAGAGAGAGACACACACACACACACACGAGAGAGACACACACACACACACACACACGCGAGAGACACACACACACACACACACACACACACGAGAGAGACACACACACACACACACGAGAGAGAGACACACACACACACGAGAGAGACACACACACACACACACACACGAGAGAGAGACACACACACACACACACGAGAGAGACACACACACACACACACACACGCACGAGAGAGAGAGACACACACACACACACGAGAGAGAGACACACACACACACACGAGAGAGAGACACACACACACACACGAGAGAGAGACACACACACACACGAGAGAGAGACACACACACACACGAGAGAGAGACACACACACACACGAGAGAAAGACACACACACACACGAGAGAGAGACACACACACACACACACGAGAGAGAGACACACACACACACGAGAGAGAGACACACACACACACGAGAGAGAGACACACACACACACACACGAGAGAGACACACACACACACACACGAGAGAGAGACACACACACACACACACACGAGAGAGAGACACACACACACACACACGAGAGAGAGACACACACACACACACACGAGAGAGACACACACACACACGAGAGAGAGACACACACACACACACACGAGAGAGACACACACACACACACACACACACACACGCGAGAGACACATACACACACACACACACGAGAGAGAGACACACACACACACGAGAGAGAGACACACACACACACGAGAGAGAGACACACACACACACGAGAGAGAGACACACACACACACGAGAGAGAGACACACACACACACACACGAGAGAGAGACACACACACACACACGAGAGAGAGACACACACACACACACGAGAGAGAGACACACACACACACACACGAGAGAGAGACACACACACACACACACGAGAGAGAGACACACACACACACACACGAGAGAGAGACACACACACACACACGAGAGAGACACACACACACACACGAGAGAGAAACACACACACACACACACGAGAGAGACACACACACACACACACACGCGAGAGACACACACACACACACACACACGAGAGAGACACACACACACACACACACGAGAGAGAGACACACACACACACACGAGAGAGAGACACACACACACACGAGAGAGACACACACACACACGAGAGACACACACACACACACACACACACGAGAGAGACACACACACACACACACGAGAGAGACACACACACACACGAGAGAGACACACACACACACACACGAGAGAGACACACACACACACACACGAGAGAGACACACACACACACACACACGAGAGAGACAAACACACACACACACACGAGAGAGACAAACACACACACACACACGAGAGAGACACACACACACACACGAGAGAGAGACACACACACACACACACGAGAGAAACACACACACACACACGAGAGAGAGACACACACACACACACACGAGAGAAACACACACACACGAGAGAAACACACACACACACGAGAGAGACACACACACACACACGAGAGAGACACACACACACACGAGAGAAACACACACACACGAGAGAAACACACACACACACGAGAGAGACACACACACACACACGAGAGAGACACACACACACACACGAGAGAGACACACACACACACACACACACACACGAGAGAGACACACACACACACACACACACACGAGAGAGACACACACACACACACACACACACGAGAGAGACACACACACACACACACACACACGAGAGAAACACACACACACACGAGAGAAACACACACACACACGAGAGAAACACACACACACACGAGAGAAACACACACACACACACGAGAGAGACACACACACACACGAGAGAGACACACACACACACGAGAGAGACACACACACACACACACACGAGAGAGAGACACACACACACACACACACACACGAGAGAGACACACACACACACACACACACACACGAGAGACACACACACACACACACACACACACACGAGAGAGACACACACACACACACACACACACACACACACGAGAGAGACACACACACACACACACACGAGAGAGAGACACACACACACACACACACACGAGAGAGAGACACACACACACACACACACACACGAGAGAGACACACACGAGAGAGACACACACACACACGAGAGAGACACACACACACACACACACACACGAGAGAGACACACACACACACACACACGAGAGAGACACACACACGAGAGAGACACACACACACGAGAGAGACACACACACACACACACGAGAGAGACACACACACACACACACACGAGAGAGACACACACACACACACACACACACGAGAGAGACACACACACACACACACACACGAGAGAGACACACACACACACACACACACGAGAGAGACACACACACACACACACGAGAGACACACACACACTCACACACACACACACGAGAGAGAGACACACACACACACACACACGAGAGAGAGAGACACACACACACACACTAGAGAGAGAGAGACACACACACACACACACACACACGAGAGAGAGACACACACACACACACACACGAGATAGAGACACACACACACACACACACACGAGGAAAGAGACACACACACACACACACACGAGAGAGAGAGAGACACACACGAGAGAGAGAGACACACACACACACGAGAGAGAGAGACACACACACACACGAGAGAGAGAGACACACACACACGAGAGAGAGACACACACACACACGAGAGAGAGACACACACACACGAGGAAAGAGACACACACACACACACACACACACGAGGAAAGAGACACACACACACACACACACACACGAGGAAAGAGACACACACACACACACGAGAGACACACACACACACACACACGAGGGAGAGACACACACATACACACGAGAGAGAGAGACACACACACACACGAGAGAGAGAGACACACACACACACGAGAGAGAGAGACACACACACACACGAGAGAGAGAGACACACACACACGAGAGAGAGAGACACACACACACACGAGAGAGAGAGACACACACACACACGAGAGAGAGAGACACACACACACACGAGAGAGAGAGACACA
>JANJGN010000002.1:114218565-114221065 GCA_026770705.1 Isurus oxyrinchus | reverse complement strand
CACACACACACACACGAGGAAAGAGACACACACACACACGAGGAAAGAGACACACACACACACACACACGAGGAAAGAGACACACACACACACACACACACGAGGAAAGAGACACACACACACACACGAGGAAAGAGAGACACACACACACACACACACGAGGAAAGAGAGACACACACACGAGAGAGAGAGACACACACACACACACACACGAGAGAGAGAGACACACACACACACACGAGAGAGAGAGACACACACACACACACGAGAGAGAGAGACACACACACACACGAGAGAGAGACACACACACACACGAGAGAGAGACACACACACACGAGAGAGAGACACACACACACACGAGAGAGAGACACACACACACACACGAGAGAGAGACACACACACACACGAGAGAGAGACACACACACACACGAGAGAGAGACACACACACACACGAGAGACACACACACACACACGAGAGAGAGACACACACAAACACACGAGAGAGAGACACACACACACACGAGAGAGAGACACACACACACACGAGAGATAGACACACACACACACGAGAGAGAGACACACACACACACGAGAGAGAGACACACACACACACACGAGAGAGACACACACACACACGAGAGAGAGACACACACACACACGAGAGAGAGACACACACACACACGAGAGAGACACACACACACACGAGAGAGAGACACACACACACACGAGAGAGAGACGCACACACACACACGACAGAGAGACACACACACACGAGAGAGAGACACACACACACGAGAGAGAGACACACACACACACGAGAGAGAGACGCACACACACACACGACAGAGAGACACACACACACGAGAGAGAGACACACACACACACGAGAGAGAGACACACACACACACGAGAGAGAGACACACACACACACGAGAGAGAGACACACACACACACACACGAGAGAGAGACACACACACACACACACACGAGAGAGACACACACACACACACGAGAGAGACACACACACACACACGAGAGAGACACACACACACACACGAGAGAGACACACACACACACACGAGAGAGACACACACACACACACACGAGAGAGACACACACACACACATACACGAGAGAGACACACACACACACATACACGAGAGAGACACACACACACACATACACGAGAGAGACACACACACACACATACACGAGACACACACACACACACACACGAGAGAGACACACACACACACACACACACACACACGAGAGAGACACACACACACACACACACACACGAGAGAGACAAACACACACACACACGAGAGAGACAAACACACACACACACACGAGAGAGACACACACACACACACACACACACGAGAGAAACACACACACACACGAGAGAAACACACACACACACGAGAGAAACACACACACACACACGAGAGAGACACACACACACACACGAGAGAGACACACACACACACACACACACACACACACACACACACACACACACACACACGAGAGAGACACACACAGACACACACACACGAGAGAGAGACACACACACACACACACACACACGAGAGAGAGACACACACACACACGAGAGAGAGACACACACACACACGAGAGAGAGACACACACACACACACACACGAGAGAGACACACACACACACACGAGAGAGAGACACACACACACACACACACGAGAGAGACACACACACACACGAGAGAGACACACACACACTCACGAGAGAGACACACACACACACATACACGAGAGAGACACACACACACACATACACGAGAGAGACACACACACACACATACACGAGAGAGACACACACACACACATACACGAGAGAGACACACACACACACGAGAGAGACACACACACACACACGAGAGAGACACACACACACGAGAGAGACAAACACACACACACACGAGAGAGACAAACACACACACACACACACGAGAGAGACAAACACACACACACACACACGAGAGAGACACACACACACATACACACACGAGAGAAACACACACACACACGAGAGAAACACACACACACACGAGAGAGACACACACACACGAGAGAGACACACACACACGAGAGAGACACACACACACACACACGAGAGACACACACACACACACACACACGAGAGAGAGACACACACACACACGAGAGAGACACACACACACACACACACACACACGAGAGAGACACACACACACACACGCACACACGAGAGAGACACACACACACACACGCACACACGAGAGAGACACACACACACACACGAGAGAGAGACACACACACACACACACACGAGAGAGAGACACACACACACACACACACACACACACACGAGAGAGACACACACACACACACACACGAGAGAGACACACACACACACACACACGAGAGAGACACACACACACACACGAGAGAGACACACACACACACACACACGAGAGAGA
>JANJGN010000002.1:114203565-114213565 GCA_026770705.1 Isurus oxyrinchus | reverse complement strand
CACGAGGAAAGAGACACACACACACACACGAGGAAAGAGACACACACACACACACGAGGAAAGAGACACACACACACACACGAGGAAAGAGACACACACACACACACGAGGAAAGAGACACACACACACACGAGGAAAGACACACACACACACACGAGGAAAGAGACACACACACACACACGAGGAAAGACACACACACACACACGAGGAAAGAGACACACACACACGAGGAAAGACACACACACACACACACACACACACGAGGAAAGAGACACACACACACACACGAGGAAAGAGACACACACACACACACACGAGGAAAGAGACACACACACACACACGAGGAAAGAGACACACACACACACACGAGGAAAGAGACACACACACACACACACACACACGAGGAAAGAGACACACACACACACACGAGGAAAGAGACACACACACACGAGGAAAGAGACACACACACACACACACACACGAGAGAGAGACACACACACACACACACACGAGAGAGACACACACACACACACGCACACACGAGAGAGACACACACACACACACGCACACACGAGAGAGAGACACACACACACACACACGAGAGAGAGACACACACACACACACACGAGAGAGAGACACACACACACACACACACGAGAGAGACACACACACACACACACACACGAGAGAGACACACACACACACACACACACACGAGAGAGACACACACACACACGAGAGAGACACACACACACACGAGAGAGACACACACACACACGAGAGAGACACACACACACACGAGAGAGACACACACACACGAGAGAGACACACACACACACACACGAGAGAGAGACACACACACACACACACACACGAGAGAGAGACACACACACACACACACACACACGAGAGAGAGACACACACACACACACGAGAGAGAGACACACACACACACACGAGAGAGAGACACACACACACACACGAGAGAGAGACACACACACACACACGAGAGAGAGACACACACACACACACGAGAGAGAGACACACACACACACACGAGAGAGAGACACACACACACATGAGAGAGAGACACACACACACACGAGAGAGAGACACACACACACACACGAGAGAGAGACACACACACACACACGAGAGAGAGAGACACACACACACACACACGAGAGAGAGAGACGCACACACACACACACGAGAGAGAGAGACACACACACACACACGAGAGAGAGAGACACACACACACACACACGAGAGAGAGACACACACACACACACACGAGAGAGAGACACACACACACACACACGAGAGAGAGACACACACACACACGCACACGAGAGACAGACACACACACACACACACACACGAGAGACAGACACACACACACACACACGAGAGAGACACACACACACACACACACACGAGAGACACACACACACACACACACACACACGAGAGACACACACACACACACACACACACACGAGAGAAACACACACACACACACACGAGAGAGACACACACACACACACACACACACACACGAGAGAGAGACACACACACACACACACACGAGAGAGACACACACACACACACACGAGAGAGACACACACACACACACACACACGAGAGAGACACACACACACACACACACACGAGAGAGACACACACACACACACACACACACGAGACACACACACACACACACACGCACACACGAGAGAGACACACACACACGAGAGACACACACACACACACACACACGAGAGAGAGACACACACACACACACGAGAGAGAGACACACACACACACACACACACGAGAGAGACACACACACACACACACACACGAGAGAGACACACACACACACGAGAGAAACACACACACACACGAGAGAAACACACGAGAGAAACACACACACACACACACACGAGAGAGACACACACACACACACACGAGAGAGACACACACACACACACACGAGAGAGACACACACACACACACACGAGAGAGAGACACACACACACACACACACGAGAGAGAGACACACACACACACGAGAGAGACACACACACAAACGAGAGAGACACACACACACACACACACACGAGAGAGACACACACACACACACGAGAGAGACACACACACACACACGAGAGAGACACACACACACACACACACGAGAGAGACACACACACACACACACACGAGAGAGACACACACACACACACACGAGAGAGACACACACACACACACACGAGAGAGACACACACACACACACACGAGAGAGACACACACACACACACACGAGAGAGACACACACACACACACACGAGAGAGACACACACACACACACACAAGAGAGACACACACACACACACACGAGAGAGACACACACACACACACACACGAGAGAGACACACACACACACACACACGAGAGAGACACACACACACACGAGAGAGACACACACACACACACACACGAGAGAGACACACACACACACGAGACACACACACACACACACACGAGAGACACACACACACGAGAAAGACACACACACACACGACACACACACACACACACACACACACACACACGAGAGAGAGACACACACACACACACACACACACACACACACACGAGAGAGAGACACACACACACACACGAGAGAGAGAGACACACACACACACACACACACACGAGAGAGAGAGAGACACACACACACACACGAGAGAGAGAGACACACACACACGACGAAAGAGACACACACACACACACACGAGGAAAGAGACACACACACACACACGAGGAAAGAGACACACACACACACACGAGGAAAGAGACACACACACACACACGAGGAAAGAGACACACACACACACACGAGGAAAGAGACACACACACACACACGAGGAAAGAGACACACACACACACACGAGGAAAGAGACACACACACACACACGAGGAAAGAGACACACACACACACACGAGGAAAGAGACACACACACACACACGAGGAAAGAGACACACACACACACACGAGGAAAGAGACACACACACACACACGAGGAAAGAGACACACACACACACACGAGGAAAGAGACACACACACACACACGAGGAAAGAGACACACACACACACACGAGGAAAGAGACACACACACACACACGAGGAAAGAGACACACACACACACACGAGGAAAGAGACACACACACACACACACACACGAGGAAAGAGACACACACACAAGGAAAGAGACACACACACACGACGAAAGAGACACACACACACGACGAAAGAGACACACACACACGACGAAAGAGACACACACACACGACGAAAGAGACACACACACACGACGAAAGAGACACACACACACGACGAAAGAGACACACACACACGACGAAAGAGACACACACACACGACGAAAGAGACACACACACACACGACGAAAGAGACACACACACACGACGAAAGAGACACACACACACGACGAAAGAGACACACACACACGACGAAAGAGACACACACACACACGACGAAAGAGACACACACACACACGACGAAAGAGACACACACACACACGACGAAAGAGACACACACACACACACGACGAAAGAGACACACACACACACGACGAAAGAGACACACACACACACGACGAAAGAGACACACACACACACGAGGAAAGAGACACACACACACGACGACGAAAGAGACACACACACACACGAGGAAAGAGACACACACACACGACGACGAAAGAGACACACACACACACGAGGAAAGAGACACACACACACACACACACACACACACACACACACGAGGAAAGAGACACACACACACACACGACGAAAGAGACACACACACACACACGACGAAAGAGACACACACACACACACGACGAAAGAGACACACACACACACACGACGAAAGAGACACACACACACGACGAAAGAGACACACACACACGACGAAAGAGACACACACACACGACGAAAGAGACACACACACACGACGAAAGAGACACACACACACGACGAAAGAGACACACACACACGACGAAAGAGACACACACACACGACGAAAGAGACACACACACACACGACGAAAGAGACACACACACACACGACGAAAGAGACACACACACACGACGAAAGAGACACACACACGACGAAAGAGACACACACACACACGACGAAAGAGACACACACACACACGAGGAAAGAGACACACACACACGACGACGAAAGAGACACACACACACACGAGGAAAGAGACACACACACACGACGACGAAAGAGACACACACACACACGACGACGAAAGAGACACACACACACACGAGGAAAGAGACACACACACACACACACACACACACACACACACACACACACACGAGGAAAGAGACACACACACACACGAGGAAAGAGACACACACACACACACACACACACACACGAGGAAAGAGACACACACACACACACACGAGGAAAGAGACACACACACACACACACGAGGAAAGAGACACACACACACACACACGAGGAAAGAGACACACACACACACACACGAGGAAAGAGACACACACACACACACACACACGAGGAAAGAGACACACACACACACACACGAGGAAAGAGACACACACACACACACACGAGGAAAGAGACACACACACACACACACACACGAGGAAAGACACACACACACACACACACACACACGAGGAAAGAGACACACACACACACACACGAGGAAAGAGACACACACACACACACACACGAGGAAAGAGACACACACACACACACACACACACACGAGGAAAGAGACACACACACACACACACACGAGGAAAGAGACACACACACACACACGAGGAAAGAGACACACACACACACACGAGGAAAGAGACACACACACACACACGAGGAAAGAGACACACACACACACACGAGGAAAGAGACACACACACACACACGAGGAAAGAGACACACACACACACACGAGGAAAGAGACACACACAAACACACACACACACACGAGGAAAGAGACACACACACACACGAGGAAAGAGACACACACACACACACACGAGGAAAGAGACTCACACACACACACACGAGGAAAGAGACACACACACACACACGAGGAAAGAGACACACACACACACACGAGGAAAGAGACACACACACACACACACGAGGAAAGAGACACACACACACACACGAGGAAAGAGACACACACACACACACGAGGAAAGAGACACACACACACACACGAGGAAAGAGACACACACACACACGAGGAAAGAGACACACACACACACACACACACACGAGGAAAGAGACACACACACACACACACACGAGGAAAGACACACACACACACACACACACACGAGGAAAGAGACACACACACACACACGAGGAAAGAGACACACACACACACGAGGAAAGAGACACACACACACACGAGGAAAGAGACACACACACACACACACACACGAGGAAAGAGACACACACACACACACGAGGAAAGAGACACACACACACACACACGAGGAAAGAGACACACACACACACACACACGAGAGAGAGACACACACACACACACGCACACACGAGAGAGACACACACACACACACGCACACACGAGAGAGACACACACACACACACGCACACACGAGAGAGACACACACACACACGAGGAAAGAGACACACACACACACGAGGAAAGAGACACACACACACACACACACACACGAGGAAAGAGACACACACACACACACACGAGGAAAGACACACACACACACACACACACACGAGGAAAGAGACACACACACACACACGAGGAAAGAGACACACACACACACGAGGAAAGAGACACACACACACACACACACACGAGGAAAGAGACACACACACACACACGAGGAAAGAGACACACACACACACACGAGGAAAGAGACACACACACACACACACACACGAGAGAGAGACACACACACACACACACACGAGAGAGACACACACACACACGCACACACGAGAGAGACACACACACACACACGCACACACGAGAGAGACACACACACACACACGCACACACGAGAGAGACACACACACACACACGCACACACGAGAGAGAGACACACACACACACACACGAGAGAGAGACACACACACACACACACACGAGAGAGAGACACACACACACACACACGAGAGAGAGACACACACACACACACACGAGAGAGAGAGACACACACACACGAGAGAGACACACACACACACACACGAGAGAGACACACACACACACACACGAGAGAGACACACACACACACACACGAGAGAGAGACACACACACACACACGAGAGAGAGACACACACACACACGAGAGAGAGACACACACACACACACACGAGAGAGAGACACACACACACACACACGAGAGAGAGACACACACACACACACACGAGAGAGAGACACACACACACACACGAGAGAGAGACACACACACACGAGAGAGAGACACACACACACACACGAGAGAGAGACACACACACACACACGAGAGAGAGACACACACACACACACACACGAGAGAGAGACACACACACACACACACGAGAGAGAGAGACACACACACACACACACGAGAGAGAGAGACACACACACACACACACACGAGAGAGAGAGACACACACACACACACACGAGAGAGAGAGACACACACACACACACACACGAGAGAGAGACACACACACACACACACACGAGAGAGAGACACACACACACACACACACGAGAGAGAGACACACACACACACACACGAGAGAGAGACACACACACACACACACGAGAGACAGACACACACACACACACACGAGAGACAGACACACACACACACACACACACGAGAGACACACACACACACACACACACGAGAGACACACACACACACACACACGAGAGACACACACACACACACACACACACGAGAGACACACACACACACACACACACACACACGAGAGAAACACACACACACACACACACACGAGAGAGACACACACACACACACACACACACACACGAGAGAGAGACACACACACACACACGAGAGAGACACACACACACACACGAGAGAGACACACACACACACACACGAGACAGACACACACACACACACGAGAGAGACACACACACACACACGCACACACGAGAGAGACACACACACACGAGAGACACACACACACACACACACACGAGAGAGAGACACACACACACACACGAGAGAGAGACACACACACACACACACGAGAGAGAGACACACACACACACACACGAGAGAGACACACACACACACGAGAGAGACACACACACACACGAGAGAGACACACACACACACACACGAGAGAGACACACACACACACACACACACACGAGAGAAACACACACACACACGAGAGAAACACACACACACACACACACACACGAGAGAGACACACACACACACACACACGAGAGAGAGACACACACACACACACGAGAGAGAGACACACACACACACACGAGAGAGAGACACACACACACACACACGAGAGAGAGACACACACACACACACACGAGAGAGACACACACACACACGAGCGAGACAACACACACACACGAGAGAGACACACACACACACACACACACACGAGAGAGACACACACACACACGAGAGAGACACACACACGAGCGAGACAACACACACACACGAGAGAGACACACACACGAGCGAGACAACACACACACACGAGAGAGACACACACACACACACACACACACACGAGAGAGACACACACACACGAGAGAGACACACACACACGAGAGAGACACACACACACACACACACACACACACGAGAGAGACACACACACACACACACGAGAGAGACAGACACACACACACACACGAGAGAGACACACACACACACACACACGAGAGAGACACACACACACACACACACGAGAGAGACACACACACACACACACGAGAGAGACACACACACACACACACACGAGAGAGACACACACACACACACACACGAGAGAGAGACACACACACACACACACGAGAGAGAGACACACGCACACACACACGAGAGAGAGACACACGCACACACACACGAGAGAGACACACACACACACACACACACGAGAGAGACACACACACACACACACGAGAGAGACACACACACACACACACACACGAGACACACACACACACACACACACGAGAGAGACACACACACACACACACACACGAGAGAGACACACACACACACACACACGAGAGAGACACACACACACACACACACGAGAGAGACACACACACACACACACACGAGAGAGACACACACACACACACACGAGAGAGACACACACACACACACACACGAGAGAGACACACACACACACACACACACGAGAGAGACACACACACACACACACACACACACGAGAGAGACACACACACACACACACACACACACGAGAGAGACACACACACACACACACACACACGAGAGAGACACACACACACACACACACACACACGAGAGAGACACACACACACACACACACACGAGAGAGACACACACACACACACACACGAGAGAGACACACACACACACACACACGAGAGAGACACACACACACACACACGAGAGAGACACACACACACACACACACGAGAGAGACACACACACACACACACGAGAGAGACACACACACACACACGAGAGAGACACACACACGAGAGAGACACACACACACACACGAGAGAGACACACACACACACGAGAGAGAGACACACACACACGAGAGACACACACACACGAGAGAGACACACACACACACGAGAGAGACACACACACACACGAGAGAGACACACACACACACACACACACACACACACACACACACACACACGAGAGAGAGACACACACACACACACACACACACGAGAGAGAGACACACACACACACACGAGAGAGAGAGACACACACACACACACACACACGAGAGAGAGAGAGACACACACACACACACGAGAGAGAGAGAGACACACACACACACACACACGCGAGAGAAACACACACACACACACGCGAGAGAGAGACACACACACACACGCGAGAGAGACACACACACACACACACACACACACACACGAGAGAGAGAGACACACACACACGAGGAAAGAGACACACACACACACGAGGAAAGAGACACACACACACACACACGAGGAAAGAGACACACACACACACACGAGGAAAGAGACACACACACACACACGAGGAAAGAGACACACACACACACACGAGGAAAGAGACACACACACACACACGAGGAAAGAGACACACACACACACGAGGAAAGAGACACACACACACATGAGGAAAGAGACACACACACACACACGAGGAAAGAGACACACACACACACACACACACACGAGGAAAGAGACACACACACACACACACACGGAAAGAGACACACACACACGACGAAAGAGACACACACACACGACGAAAGAGACACACACACACACGACGAAAGAGACACACACACACACGACGAAAGAGACACACACACACACGAGGAAAGAGACACACACACACGACGACGAAAGAGACACACACACACACGAGGAAAGAGACACACACACACGACGACGAAAGAGACACACACACACACGAGGAAAGAGACACACACACACACACGAGGAAAGAGACACACACACACACACGAGGAAAGAGACACACACACACGAGGAAAGAGACACACACACACACACGAGGAAAGAGACACACACACACACACGAGGAAAGAGACACACACACACACACGAGGAAAGAGACACACACACACACGACGACGAAAGAGACACACACACACACGAGGAAAGAGACACACACACACA
>JANJGN010000002.1:114196065-114198565 GCA_026770705.1 Isurus oxyrinchus | reverse complement strand
GAAAGAGACACACACACACACACACACACACACACACACACACACACACACACACACGAGGAAAGAGACACACACACACACACACACACACGAGGAAAGAGACACACACACACACACACGAGGAAAGAGACACACACACACACACACACGAGGAAAGAGACACACACACACACACAGGAGGAAAGAGACACACACACACACACACACACGAGGAAAGAGACACACACACACACACACACACACGAGGAAAGAGACACACACACACACACACACACGAGGAAAGAGACACACACACACGAGGAAAGAGACACACACACACACACACGAGGAAAGAGAGACACACACACACACACACACACGAGGAAAGAGACACACACACACACACACACACACGAGGAAAGAGACACACACACACACACACACACACGAGGAAAGAGACACACACACACACACACACACACATGAGGAAAGAGACACACACACACACACACACGAGGAAAAAGACACACACACACACACGAGGAAAGAGACACACACACACACACACACACACGAGGAAAGAGACACACACACACACGAGGAAAGAGACACACACACACACGAGGAAAGAGACACACACACACACGAGGAAAGAGACACACACACACACGAGGAAAGAGACACACACACACACACGAGGAAAGAGACACACACACACACACGAGGAAAGAGACACACACACACACACACACACGAGGAAAGAGACACACACACACACGAGGAAAGAGACACACACACACACACACACACACACACACGAGGAAAGAGACACACACACACACACACACACACACACAGGAGGAAAGAGACACACACACACACACACGAGGAAAGAGACACACACACACACACACGAGGAAAGAGACACACACACACACACACGAGGAAAGAGACACACACACACACACACGAGGAAAGAGACACACACACACACACACGAGGAAAGAGACACACACACACACACACGAGGAAAGAGACACACACACACACACACGAGGAAAGAGACACACACACACACACACGAGGAAAGAGACACACACACACACACACGAGGAAAGAGACACACACACACACACACGAGGAAAGAGACACACACACACACACGAGGAAAGAGACACACACACACACACGAGGAAAGAGACACACACACACACACGAGGAAAGAGACACACACACACACACGAGGAAAGAGACACACACACACACGAGGAAAGAGACACACACACGAGGAAAGAGAGACACACACACGAGGAAAGAGAGACACACACGAGGAAAGAGAGACACACACGAGGAAAGAGAGACACACACGAGGAAAGAGAGACAGACACACACACGAGGAAAGAGAGACAGACACACACACGAGGAAAGAGAGACAGACACACACACGAGGAAAGAGAGACAGACACACACACGAGGAAAGAGAGACAGACACACACACGAGGAAAGAGAGACAGACACACACACGAGGAAAGAGAGACAGACACACACACGAGGAAAGAGAGACAGACACACACACGAGGAAAGAGAGACAGACACACACACGAGGAAAGAGAGACAGACACACACACGAGGAAAGAGAGACAGACACACACACGAGGAAAGAGAGACAGACACACACACGAGGAAAGAGAGACAGACAAACACACGAGGAAAGAGAGACAGACACACACACGAGGAAAGAGAGACAGACACACACACGAGGAAAGAGACACACACACACACACACACACGAGGAAAGAGACACACACACACACACACACACACACACGAGGAAAGAGACACACACACACACACACACACACACGAGGAAAGAGACACACACACACACACACACACACACACACACGAGGAAAGAGACACACACACACACACACTAGGAAAGAGACACACACACACACACACGAGGAAAGAGACACACACACACACACGAGGAAAGAGACACACACACACACACGAGGAAAGAGACACACACACACACGAGGAAAGAGACACACACACACACACACACGAGGAAAGAGACACACACACACACACACGAGGAAAGAGACACACACACACACACACGAGGAAAGAGACACACACACACACACACGAGGAAAGAGACACACACACACACACACACCCAAGGAAAGAGACACACACACACGACGAAAGAGACACACACAGACGACGAAAGAGACACACACAGACGACGAAAGAGACACACACACACGACGAAAGAGACACACACACACGACGAAAGAGACACACACACACGACGAAAGAGACACACACACACGACGAAAGAGACACACACACACGACGAAAGAGACACACACACACGACGAAAGAGACACACACACACACGACGAAAGAAACACACACACACACGACGAAAGAGACACACACACACACGACGAAAGAGACACACACACACACGACGAAAGAGACACACACACACACGAGGAAAGAGACACACACA
>JANJGN010000002.1:114066823-114195965 GCA_026770705.1 Isurus oxyrinchus | reverse complement strand
AAGAGACACACACACACACACACGGAAAGACACACACACACACACACACACACACACACGGAAAGAGACACACACACACACACGGAAAGAGAGAGACACACACACACACACACACGGAAAGAGAGACACACACGGAAAGAGACACACACACGAGGAAAGAGACACACACACACACACACGAGGAAAGAGACACACACACACACACGAGGAAAGAGACACACACACACACACGAGGAAAGAGACACACACACACACACACGAGGAAAGAGACACACACACACGAGGAGAGAGACACACACACACACGAGGAAAGACACACACACACACGAGGAAAGAGACACACACACACACAGACACGAGGAAAGAGACACACACACACACACACACGAGGAAAGAGACACACACACACACACACACGAGGAAAGAGACACACACACACACACACACACACACGGAAAGAGACACACACACACACACACACACGGAAAGAGACACACACACACACACGGAAAGAGACACACACACACACGGAAAGAGACACACACACACACGGAAAGAGACACACACGGAAAGAGACACACACACACACACACACACACGGAAAGAGACACACACATACACACACACACTGAAAGAGACACACACATACACACACACACTGAAAGAGACACACACATACACACACACACTGAAAGAGACACACACATACACACACACTGAAAGAGACACACACACACACGGAAAGAGACACACACACACACGGAAAGAGACACACACACACGGAAAGAGACACACACACACACACACACACGGAAAGAGACACACACACACGGAAAGAGACACACACACACGGAAAGAGACACACACACACACACACACACACGGCAAGAGAGAGAGACACACACACGGCAAGAGAGAGAGACACACACACGGAAAGAGACACACACACACACACACGGAAAGACACACACACACACACACACACACGGAAAGAGAGACACACAGACACACGGAAAGAGAGAGAGACACACACACACACACACACACACACACACACACACACGGAAAGAGACACACACACACACACACACACACACACGGAAAGAGACACACACGGAAAGAGACACACACACACGAGGAAAGAGACACACACACACGAGGAAAGAGACACACACACACACACACGGAAAGACACACACACACACACACACACACACACGGAAAGAGGGGGACACACACACACACACACGGAAAGAGACACACACACACACACACACGGAAAGAGACACACACACACACACACACGGAAAGAGACACACACACACACACGGAAAGAGACACACACACACACACGGAAAGAGACACACACACACACACGGAAAGAGACACAAACACACTCACACACACACGGAAAGAGACACACACATACACACACACACACTGAAAGAGACACACACACACACGGAAAGAGACACACACACACACACACGGAAAGAGACACACACACACACACACGGAAAGAGACACACACACACGGAAAGAGACACACACACACAGAAAGAGACACACACACACAGAAAGAGACACACACACACGGAAAGAGACACACACACATGGAAAGAGACACACACACACACACACATGGCAAGAGAGAGAGACACACACACGGAAAGAGAGAGACACACGCACACACACACACACACACACACACACACACACACACACACACGGAAAGAGACACACACACACACGGAAAGAGACACACACACACACGGAAAGAGACACACACACGGAAAGAGACACACACACACACACGAGGAAAGAGACACACACACACACACGAGGAAAGAGACACACACACACACACGAGGAAAGAGACACACACACACACGAGGAAAGAGACACACACACACACGAGGAAAGAGACACACACACACACACGGAAAGAGACACACACACACACACGAGGAAAGAGATACACACACGAGGAAAGAGACACACACACACACACACACACACGAGGAAAGAGACACACACACACACGAGGAAAGAGACATACACACACACACACACACACGAGGAAAGAGACATACACACACACACGAGGAAAGACACACACACACACACACACGAGGAAAGAGACACACACACACACACGAGGAAAGAGACACACACACACACACGAGGAAACAGACACACACACACACGAGGAAACAGACACACACACACACACGAGGAAAGAGACACACACACACACACGAGGAAACAGACACACACACACACGGAAAGAGACACACACACACGGAAAGAGACACACACACACACACGAGGAAAGAGACACACACACACGAGGAAAGAGACACACACACACACACGAGGAAACAGACACACACACACACACGAGGAAACAGACACACACACACACGGAAAGAGACACACACACACGGAAAGAGACACACACACACGGAAAGAGACACACACACACGGAAAGAGACACACACACACACACACACACACACACGGAAAGAGAGACACACACACACACTGAAAGAGAGACACACACACACGGAAAGAGAGAGATACACACACACACACACACACACGGCAAAAGAGAGAGAGACACACACACACACGGAAAGAGACACACACACACACACACACACGGAAAGAGACACACACACACACACGGAAAGAGAGACACACACACACGGAAAGAGAGAGATACACACACACACACACACACGGAAAGAGACACACACACACACACATGGAAAGAGAGAGACACACACACACACACGGAAAGAGACACACACACACACGGAAAGAGAGACACACACGGAAAGAGACACACACACACACACACACACACACACGAGGAAAGAGACACACACACACACACACACACACACGAGGAAAGAAACACACACACACACACACACACACGAGGAAAGAGACACACACACGAGGAAAGAGACACACACACGAGGAAAGAGACACACACACGAGGAAAGAGACACACACACGAGGAAAGAGACACACACACGAGGAAAGAGACACACACACGAGGAAAGAGACACACACACGAGGAAAGAGACACACACACGAGGAAAGAGACACACACACGAGGAAAGAGACACACACACGAGGAAAGAGACACACACACGAGGAAAGAGACACACACACGAGGAAAGAGACACACACACGAGGAAAGAGACACGCACACGAGGAAAGAGACACGCACGAGGAAAGAGGCACACAAACACACACACACGAGGAAAGAGACACACACACACACACGAGGAAAGAGGCACACACGCACACGAGGAAAGAGACACACACGCACACGAGGAAAGAGACACACACACACACACACACACACGCACACGAGGAAACAGACACACACACACACGAGGAAAGAGACACACACACACACACACACACACGAGGAAAGAGACACACACACACACACAAGGAAAGGGACACACAGACGAGGAAAGAGACACACACACACACGCACACACGAGGAAAGAGACACACACACACACGAGGAAAGAGACACACACACACGAGGAAAGAGACACACACACACGAGGAAAGAGACACACACACACACATACACACGAGGAAAGAGACACACACACACACACACACACGAGGAAAGAGACACACACACACGAGGAAAGAGACACACACACACGAGGAAAGAGACACACACACACGAGGAAAGAGACACACACACACACACGAGGAAAGAGACACACACACACACACACACGAGGAAAGAGACACACACACACACACACACGAGGAAAGAGACACACACACACAGACACACGAGGAAAGAGACACACACACACACACGAGGAAAGAGACACACACACACACACACACGAGGAAAGAGACACACACACACACACACGAGGAAAGAGACACACACACACACACACGAGGAAAGAGACACACACACACACACACACACACGAGGAAAGACACACACACACACACGAGGAAAGAGACACACACACACACACGAGGAAAGAGACACACACACACACACACGAGGAAAGAGACACACACACACACACACGGAAAGAGAGACACACAGACACGGAAAGAGAGACACCCACACACGGAAAGAGACACACACACACCCACACACGGAAAGAGACACACACACACCCACACACGGAAAGAGACACACACACACCCACACACGGAAAGAGACACACACACACCCACACACGGAAAGAGACACACACACACCCACACACGGAAAGAGACACACACACACCCACACAAGGAAAGAGACACACACACACACACACACACACGAGGAAAGAGACACACACACACACACACACGAGGAAAGAGACACACACACACACACACGAGGAAAGAGACACACACACACACACACGAGGAAAGAGACACACACACACACACACGAGGAAAGAGACACACACACACACACGAGGAAAGAGACACACACACACGAGGAAAGAGACACACACACACACGAGGAAAGAGACACACACACACACACACGAGGAAAGAGACACACACACACACACGAGGAAAGAGACACACACACACACACGAGGAAAGAGACACACACACACACACGAGGAAAGAGACACACACACACACACGAGGAAAGAGACACACACACACACACGAGGAAAGAGACACACACACACACACGAGGAAAGAGACACACACACACACACGAGGAAAGAGACACACACACACACGAGGAAAGAGACACACACTCACACACGTGAATAGAGACACACACACGAGGAAAGAGACACACACACGAGGAAAGAGACACACACACGAGGAAAGAGACACACACACGAGGAAAGAGACACACACACGAGGAAAGAGACACACACACGAGGAAAGAGACACACACACGAGGAAAGAGACACACACACACACACGAGGAAAGAGACACACACACACACACACACACGAGGAAAGAGACACACACACACACACACGAGGAAAGAGTCACACACACACACGAGGAAAGAGACACACACACACACACACGAGGAAAGAGACACACACACACGAGGAAAGAGACACACACACACACACACACACGAGGAAAGAGAGACACACACACACACACGAGGAAAGAGACACACACACACACACACACACGAGGAAAGAGACACACACACACACACACACACACGAGGAAAGAGACACACACACACACACACACGAGGAAAGAGACACACACACACACACACACACACACGAGGAAAGAGACACACACACACACACACACACGAGGAAAGAGACACACACACACACACACACACACGAGGAAAGAGACACACACACACACACACACACGAGGAAAGAGACACACACACGAGGAAAGAGACACACACACGAGGAAAGAGACACACACACGAGGAAAGAGACACACACACACACACACACACACACAGGGAAAGAGACACACACACACACACGAGGAAAGACACACACACACACACGAGTAAAGAGACACACACACACCCACGAGGAAAGAGACACACACACACACACACACGAGGAAAGACACACACACACGAGGAAAGACACACACACACACGAGGAAAGACACACACACACACACACGAGGAAAGAGACACACACACACACGAGGAACGAGACACACACACACACACACACACACACACGAGGAAAGAGACACACACCCACACGAGGAAAGAGACACACACACACACACACACACACACACACACACACGAGGAAAGAGACACACACACACGACGAAAGAGACACACACACACACGCACACGAGGAACGAGACACACACACACACACGAGGAAAGAGACACACACACATACACACGAGGAAAGAGACACACACACACACACACACACACGAGGAAAGAGACACACACACACACGAGGAAAGAGACACACACACACACACACGAGGAAAGAGACACACACACACACGAGGAAAGAGACACACACACACACGAGGAAAGAGACACACACACACACACACGCGAGGAAAGAGACACACACACACACACACGAGGAAAGAGACACACACACACACACACACGAGGAAAGAGACACACACACACACACACACACGAGGAAAGAGACACACACACACGAGGAAAGAGACACACACACACACACACACACACGAGGAAAGAGACACACACACACACACACACACGAGGAAAGAGACACACACACACACAAACACACGAGGAAAGAGACACACATACACACGAGGAAAGAGACACACACACACACGAGGAAAGAGACACACACACACACACGAGGAAAGAGACACACACACACACACATGAGGAAAGAGACACACACACACACGAGGAAAGAGACACACACACACACGAGGAAAGAGACACACACACACACGAGGAAAGAGACACACACACACACGAGGAAAGAGACACACACACACACGAGGAAAGAGACACACACACACACACGAGGAAAGAGACACACACACACACACGAGGAAAGAGACACACACACACACACGAGGAAAGAGACGAGGAAAGAGACACACACACACGAGGAAAGAGACGAGGAAAGAGACACACACACACACGAGGAAAGAGACACACACACACACGAGGAAAGAGACACACACACACACGAGGAAAGACACACACACACACGAGGAAAGACACACACACACACGAGGAAAGACACACACACACACGACGAAAGACACACACACACACGAGGAAAGAGACACACACACGAGGAAAGACACACACACACACACACGAGGAAAGAGACACACATGAGGAAAGAGACACACACACACACACGAGGAAAGAGACACACACACACACACGAGGAAAGAGACACACACACAAACACGAGTAAACAGACACACACACACACGAGTAAACAGACACACACACACACGAGTAAACAGACACACACACACACGAGTAAACAGACACACACACACACGAGTAAACAGACACACACACACACGAGTAAACAGACACACACACACACACACGAGTAAACAGACACACACACACACACACGAGGAAAGAGACACACACACACACGAGGAAAGAGACACACACACACACGAGGAAAGAGACACACACACACACGAGGAAAGAGACACACACACACACGAGGAAAGAGACACACACACACACGAGGAAAGAGACACACAAACACACGAGGAAAGAGACACACACACACACGAGGAAAGAGACACACACACACACGAGGAAAGAGACACACACACACACGAGGAAAGAGACACACACACACACGAGGAAAGAGACACACACACACACGAGGAAAGAGACACACACACACACGAGGAAAGAGACACACACACACACGAGGAAAGAGACACACACACACACACACACGGAAAGAGACACACACACACACACACACACACGAGGAAAGAGACACACACACACACACACACGAGGAAAGAGACACACACACACACACGAGGAAAGAGACACACACACACACACGAGCTAAGAGACACACACACACACACGAGCTAAGAGACACACACACACACACACGAGGTAAGAGACACACACACACACACACGAGGAAAGAGACACACACACACACGAGGAAAGAGACACACACACACACACGAGGAAAGAGACACACACACACACACGAGGAAAGAGACACACACACACACACGAGGAAAGAGACACACACACACACACGAGGAAAGAGACACACACACACACGAGGAAAGAGACACACACACACACGAGGAAAGAGACACACACACACGAGGAAAGAGACACACACACACACGAGGAAAGAGACACACACACACACGAGGAAAGAGACACACACACACACGAGGAAAGAGACACACACACACACACGAGGAAAGAGACACACACACACACACGAGGAAAGAGACACACACACACACACGAGGAAAGAGACACACACACACACACGAGGAAAGAGACACACACTCACACGAGGAAAGAGACGAGGAAAGAGACACACACACGAGGAAAGAGACACACACACACACGAGGAAAGAGACACACACACACACACGAGGAAAGAGACACACACACACACACGAGGAAAGAGACACACACACACACACGAGGAAAGAGACACACACACACACACACGAGGAAAGAGACACACACACACACACACGAGGAAAGAGACACACACACACACACGAGGAAAGAGACACACACTCACACGAGGAAAGAGACGAGGAAAGAGACACACACACGAGGAAAGACACACACACACGAGGAAAGAGACACACACACACACGAGGAAAGAGACACACACACACACGAGTAAACAGACACACACACACACACACGAGTAAACAGACACACACACACACACACACGTAAACAGACACACACACACACACACACACGAGGAAAGAGACACACACACACGGAAAGAGACACACACACACGGAAAGAGACACACACACACGGAAAGAGACACACACACACGGAAAGAGACACACACACACGGAAAGAGACACACACACACACGGCAAGAAAGAGAGACACACAGACACGGAAAGAGACACACACACACACACACACGCACACGGAAAGAGACACACACACACACACACACGCACACGGAAAGAGACACACACACACACACACACACACACGGAAAGAGAGAGACACACACACACGGAAAGAGAGACACACACACACACACACGGAAAGAGAGACACACAGACACGGAAAGAGACACACAGACACACACACACACACACACACACGGAAAGAGAGAGACACACACACAAACGAGGAAAGAGACACACACACACACACACGAGGAAAGAGACACACACACACACGAGGAAAGAGACACACACACACACGAGGAAAGAGACACACACACACACGAGGAAAGAGACACACACACACACGAGGAAAGAGACACACACACACACGAGGAAAGAGACACACACACACGAGGAAAGAGACACACACACACACGAGGAAAGAGACACACACACACACGAGGAAAGAGACACACACACACACGAGGAAAGACACACACACACACACGAGGAAAGAGACACACACACACGAGGAAAGAGACACACACACAAACACACGAGGTAAGACACACACACACACACACACGAGGTAAGAGACACACACACACACACACACGAGGAAAGAGACACACACACACACACACGAGGAAAGAGACACACACACACACACACGAGGAAAGAGACACACACACACACACACGAGGAAAGAGACACACACACACACACACGAGGAAAGAGACACACACACACACGAGGAAAGAGACACACACACACACGAGGAAAGAGACACACACACACACGAGGAAAGAGACACACACACACACACGAGGAAAGAGACACACACACACACACGAGGAAAGAGACACACACACACACATGAGGAAAGAGACGAGGAAAGAGACACACACACACACGAGGAAAGAGACACACACACACACACGAGGAAAGAGACACACACACACACACATGGAAAGACACACACACATACGAGGAAAGCGACACACACACAGACACACGAGGAAAGACACACACAGACACACGAGGAAAGACACACGCAGACACACGAGGAAAGACACACACACACACGAGGAAAGACACACACACACACACACGAGGAAAGACACACACACACACGAGGAAAGACACACACACACACGAGGAAAGACACACACACACACACGAGGAAAGAGACACACACACACACACGAGGAAAGAGACACACACACACGAGGAAAGAGACACACACACACACACGAGGAAAGAGACACACACACACACACACACGAGGAAAGAGACACACACACACACGAGTAAACAGACACACACACACACACACACACACGAGGAAAGAGACACACACACACACACGGAAAGAGACACACACACACGGAAAGAGACACACACACACGGAAAGAGACACACACACACACGGCAAGAAAGAGAGACACACAGACACGGAAAGAGACACACACACACACGCACACGGAAAGAGAGAGACACACACACACACGTAAAGAGAGACACACACACACACGCACGGAAAGAGAGACACACAGACACGGAAAGAGACACACACACACACACACACACACACGGAAAGAGAGAGACACACACACACACACACGAGGAAAGAGACACACACACACACACACGAGGAAAGAGACACACACACACACGAGGAAAGAGACACACACACACACACACACGAGGAAAGAGACACACACACACACACACGAGGAAAGAGACACACACACACACACACGAGGAAAGAGACACACACACACACACGAGGAAAGAGACACACACACACACACGAGGAAAGAGACACACACACACACACACGAGGAAAGAGACGAGGAAAGAGACACACACACACGAGGAAAGAGACACACACACACACACACACGAGGAAAGAGACACACACACACACACATAGAAAGAGACACACACACACACACATAGAAAGAGACACACACACATACGAGGAAAGCGACACACACACAGACACACGAGGAAAGACACACACAGACACACGAGGAAAGAGACACACACACACGCACGAGGAAAGAGACACACACACACACGAGGAAAGAGACACACACACACACACACACGAGGAAAGAGACACACACACACACACACACACACGAGGAAAGAGACACACACACACACACACACACGAGGAAAGAGACACACACACACACACACACACGAGGAAAGAGACACACACACACACACACACACGAGGAAAGAGACACACACACACACACACACACGAGGAAAGAGACACACACACACACACACACACACACACACACACACACGAGGAAAGAGACACACACACACACACACACGAGGAAAGAGACACACACACACACACACACGAGGAAAGAGACACACACACACACACACACACACACAGACGAGGAAAGAGACACACACACACACGAGGAAAGAGACACACACACACACGAGGAAAGAGACACACACACACACGAGGAAAGAGACACACACACACGCACGAGGAAAGACACACACACACACACACACACACACACACACACGCACACGAGGAAAGAGACACACACACACACACACACACACACACGAGGAAAGAGACACACACACACACACGAGGAAAGAGACACACACACACACACGAGGAAAGAGACACACACACACACACGAGGAAAGAGACACACACACACACGAGGAAAGAGACACACACACACACGAGGAAAGAGACACACACACACACACGAGGAAAGAGACACACACACACACACACGAGGAAGGAGACACACACACACACACGAGGAAAGAGACACACACACACACGAGGAAAGAGACACACACACACGAGGAAAGAGACACACACACACACACACACACGAGGGAAGAGACACGCACACACACGAGGAAAGACACACACACACACACGAGGAAAGACACACACACACACGAGGAAAGACACACACACACACGAGGAAAGAGACACACACACACACGAGGAAAGAGACACACACACGAGCAAAGAGACACACACACACACACACGAAGAAAGAGACACACACACACACACACGAGGAAAGAGACACACACACACACACACACGAGGAAAGACACACACACACACACGAGGAAAGACACACACACACGAGGAAAGAGACACACACGAGGACAGAGACACACACGAGGACAGAGACACACACGAGGAAAGAGACACACACGAGGAAAGAGACACACACGAGGAAAGAGACACACACACACACACACACACACACACACACACACACGAGGAAAGAGACACACACACACACACACGAGGAAAGAGACACACACACACACACACACGAGGAAAGAGACACACACACACGCACGAGGAAAGAGACACACACACGCACGAGGAAAGAGACACACACACACGAGGAAAGAGACACACACACACACACACACGAGGAAAGAGACACACACACACACACACACGAGGAAAGACACACACACACACACACACACACACGAGGAAAGAGACACACACACACACACACACACACACACGAGGAAAGAGACACACACACACACACACACACACGAGGAAAGAGACACACACACACACACACACACACACGAGGAAAGAGACACACACACACACACACACACACACGAGGAAAGAGACACACACACACACGAGGAAAGAGACACACACACACACGAGGAAAGAGACACACACACACACGAGGAAAGAGACACACACACACACGAGGAAAGAGACACACACACACACGAGGAAAGAGACACACACACACACGAGGAAAGAGACACACACACACACGAGGAAAGAGACACACACACACACGAGGAAAGAGACACACACACACGCACGAGGAAAGACACACACACACACACACGCACGAGGAAAGAGACACACACACACACACACACACGAGGAAAGAGACACACACACACACATGAAGAAAGAGACACACACACACACACACGAGGAAAGAGACACACACACACACACACACGAGGAAAGACACACACACACACACGAGGAAAGACACACACACACGAGGAAAGAGACACACACGAGGACAGAGACACACACGAGGACAGAGACACACACGAGGACAGAGACACACACGAGGAAAGAGACACACACACACACACACACACACACACACACGAGGAAAGAGACACACACACACACACACGAGGAAAGAGACACACACACACACGAGGAAAGAGACACACACACACGAGGAAAGAGACACACACACACGCACGAGGAAAGAGACACACACACACGCACGAGGAAAGAGACACACACACACGCACGAGGAAAGAGACACACACACACACACACGAGGAAAGAGACACACACACACACACACACGAGGAAAGAGACACACACACACACACACACACGAGGAAAGAGACACACACACGAGGAAAGACACACACGCACACACACACGAGGAAAGAGACACACACACACACGAGGAAAGAGACACACACACACGAGGAAAGAGACACACACACACACACGAGGAAAGAGACACACACACACACACACACGAGGAAAGAGACACACACACACACACACACACGAGGAAAGAGACACACACACGAGGAAAGACACACACGCACACACACACGAGGAAAGAGACACACACACACACGAGGAAAGAGACACACACACACGAGGAAAGAGACACACACACACACACACACACACACACACACGAGGAAAGAGACACACACACACACACACACACACACGAGGAAAGAGACACACACACACACACACACACACGAGGAAAGAGACACACACACACACGAGGAAAGAGACACACACACACACGAGGAAAGAGACACACACACACACACGAGGAAAGAGACACACACACACACGAGGAAAGAGACACACACACACACGAGGAAAGAGACACACACACACACGAGGAAAGACACACACACACACGCACGTGGAAAGACACACACACACACACACACACACACACGCACACGAGGAAAGAGACACACACACACACACACACACACGAGGAAAGAGACACACACACACGAGGAAAGAGACACACACACACACACGAGGAAAGAGACACACACACACACACGAGGAAAGAGACACACACACACACACATAGAAAGAGACACACACACATACGAGGAAAGCGACACACACACACAGACACACGAGTAAAGACACACACAGACACACGAGGAAAGACACACGTACACACACGAGGAAAGACACACACACACACACGAGGAAAGACACACACACACACGAGGAAAGAGACACACACACACACGAGGAAAGAGACACACACACACACGAGGAAAGAGACACACACACGAGCAAAGAGACACACACACGAGCAAAGAGACACACACACACACACACGAGGAAAGAGACACACACACACACACACACGAGGAAAGACACACACACACACACGAGGAAAGACACACACACACGAGGAAAGAGACACACACGAGGAAAGAGACACACACGAGGAAAGAGACACACACACACACACACACACGAGGAAAGAGACACACACACACACACACACACGAGTAAAGAGACACACGCACACGAGGAAAGAGACACACACACGAGGAAAGAGACACACACACATGAGGAAAGAGACACACACACACGAGGAAAGAGACACACACACACACACGAGGAAAGAGACACACACACACGAGGAAAGAGACACACACACGAGCAAAGAGACACACACACGAGCAAAGAGACACACACACACACACGAGGAAAGAGACACACACACACACACACACGAGGAAAGACACACACACACACGAGGAAAGACACACACACACACACGAGGAAAGACACACACACACGAGGAAAGAGACACACACGAGGACAGAGACACACACGAGGACAGAGACACACACGAGGAAAGAGACACACACGAGGAAAGAGACACACACACACACACACACACACACACACACGAGGAAAGAGACACACACACACACACGAGGAAAGAGACACACACACACACACACGAGGAAAGAGACACACACACACACACACACACACACACGAGGAAAGACACACACACACACACGAGGAAAGAGACACACACACACACACGAGGAAAGAGACACACACACACACACACGAGGAAAGAGACACACACACACACACACGGAAAGAGAGACACACAGACACGGAAAGAGAGACACCCACACACGGAAAGAGACACACACACACCCACACACGGAAAGAGACACACACACACCCACACACGGAAAGAGACACACACACACCCACACACGGAAAGAGACACACACACACCCACACAAGGAAAGAGACACACACACACACACACACACACACACACACACACACACACACACACACGGAAAGAGACACACACACACACACACACACACACGAGGAAAGAGACACACACACACACACACACGAGGAAAGAGACACACACACACACACACGAGGAAAGAGACACACACACACACACACGAGGAAAGAGACACACACACACACACGAGGAAAGAGACACACACACACGAGGAAAGAGACACACACACACACGAGGAAAGAGACACACACACACACACACGAGGAAAGAGACACACACACACACACGAGGAAAGAGACACACACACACACACGAGGAAAGAGACACACACACACACACGAGGAAAGAGACACACACACACACACGAGGAAAGAGACACACACACACGAGGAAAGAGACACACACACACACGAGGAAAGAGACACACACTCACACACGTGAATAGAGACACACACACGAGGAAAGAGACACACACACGAGGAAAGAGACACACACACGAGGAAAGAGACACACACACGAGGAAAGAGACACACACACGAGGAAAGAGACACACACACGAGGAAAGAGACACACACACGAGGAAAGAGACACACACACACACACGAGGAAAGAGACACACACACACACACACACACGAGGAAAGAGACACACACACACACACGAGGAAAGAGTCACACACACACACGAGGAAAGAGACACACACACACACACACGAGGAAAGAGACACACACACACGAGGAAAGAGACACACACACACACACACACACGAGGAAAGAGAGACACACACACACACACGAGGAAAGAGACACACACACACACACACACACGAGGAAAGAGACACACACACACACACACACACACGAGGAAAGAGACACACACACACACACACACACACGAGGAAAGAGACACACACACACACACACACACACACACGAGGAAAGAGACACACACACACACACACACACACGAGGAAAGAGACACACACACACACACACACACACGAGGAAAGAGACACACACACACACACACACACACGAGGAAAGAGACACACACACGAGGAAAGAGACACACACACGAGGAAAGAGACACACACACGAGGAAAGAGACACACACACACACACACACACACACAGGGAAAGAGACACACACACACACACGAGGAAAGACACACACACACACACGAGTAAAGAGACACACACACACCCACGAGGAAAGAGACACACACACACACACACACGAGGAAAGACACACACACACGAGGAAAGACACACACACACACGAGGAAAGACACACACACACACACACGAGGAAAGAGACACACACACACACGAGGAACGAGACACACACACACACACACACACACACGAGGAAAGAGACACACACCCACACGAGGAAAGAGACACACACACACACACACACACACACACACACACACGAGGAAAGAGACACACACACACGACGAAAGAGACACACACACACACGCACACGAGGAACGAGACACACACACACACACGAGGAAAGAGACACACACACATACACACGAGGAAAGAGACACACACACACACACACACACGAGGAAAGAGACACACACACACACGAGGAAAGAGACACACACACACACACACGAGGAAAGAGACACACACACACACGAGGAAAGAGACACACACACACACGAGGAAAGAGACACACACACACACACACGCGAGGAAAGAGACACACACACACACACGCGAGGAAAGAGACACACACACACACACACACGAGGAAAGAGACACACACACACACACACACACACGAGGAAAGAGACACACACACACGAGGAAAGAGACACACACACACACACACACACACACGAGGAAAGAGACACACACACACACACACACACGAGGAAAGAGACACACACACACACAAACACACGAGGAAAGAGACACACATACACACGAGGAAAGAGACACACACACACACGAGGAAAGAGACACACACACACACGAGGAAAGAGACACACACACACACGAGGAAAGAGACACACACACACACGAGGAAAGAGACACACACACACACGAGGAAAGAGACACACACACACACACGAGGAAAGAGACACACACACACACACGAGGAAAGAGACACACACACACACACGAGGAAAGAGACACACACACACACACGAGGAAAGAGACGAGGAAAGAGACACACACACACGAGGAAAGAGACGAGGAAAGAGACACACACACACACGAGGAAAGAGACACACACACACACGAGGAAAGAGACACACACACACACGAGGAAAGACACACACACACACGAGGAAAGACACACACACACACGAGGAAAGACACACACACACACGACGAAAGACACACACACACACACACGAGGAAAGAGACACACACGAGGAAAGAGACACACACACACACACGAGGAAAGAGACACACACACACACACGAGTAAACAGACACACACACACACGAGTAAACAGACACACACACACACGAGTAAACAGACACACACACACACGAGTAAACAGACACACACACACACGAGTAAACAGACACACACACACACGAGTAAACAGACACACACACACACGAGTAAACAGACACACACACACACACACGAGTAAACAGACACACACACACGAGTAAACAGACACACACACACACACACGAGGAAAGAGACACACACACACACGAGGAAAGAGACACACACACACACGAGGAAAGAGACACACACACACACGAGGAAAGAGACACACACACACACGAGGAAAGAGACACACACACACACGAGGAAAGAGACACACACACACACGAGGAAAGAGACACACAAACACACGAGGAAAGAGACACACACACACACGAGGAAAGAGACACACACACACACGAGGAAAGAGACACACACACACACGAGGAAAGAGACACACACACACACGAGGAAAGAGACACACACACACACGAGGAAAGAGACACACACACACACGAGGAAAGAGACACACACACACACGAGGAAAGAGACACACACACACACACACACGGAAAGAGACACACACACACACACACACACACGAGGAAAGAGACACACACACACACACACACGAGGAAAGAGACACACACACACACACGAGGAAAGAGACACACACACACACACGAGCTAAGAGACACACACACACACACGAGCTAAGAGACACACACACACACACGAGGTAAGAGACACACACACACACACACGAGGAAAGAGACACACACACACACGAGGAAAGAGACACACACACACACACGAGGAAAGAGACACACACACACACACGAGGAAAGAGACACACACACACACACGAGGAAAGAGACACACACACACACACGAGGAAAGAGACACACACACACACGAGGAAAGAGACACACACACACACGAGGAAAGAGACACACACACACACACGAGGAAAGAGACACACACACACACACGAGGAAAGAGACACACACACACACGAGGAAAGAGACACACACACACACGAGGAAAGAGACACACACACACACACGAGGAAAGAGACACACACACACACACGAGGAAAGAGACACACACACACACACGAGGAAAGAGACACACACACACACACGAGGAAAGAGACACACACTCACACGAGGAAAGAGACGAGGAAAGAGACACACACACGAGGAAAGAGACACACACACACACGAGGAAAGAGACACACACACACACACGAGGAAAGAGACACACACACACACACGAGGAAAGAGACACACACACACACACGAGGAAAGAGACACACACACACACACACGAGGAAAGAGACACACACACACACACACGAGGAAAGAGACACACACACACACACGAGGAAAGAGACACACACTCACACGAGGAAAGAGACGAGGAAAGAGACACACACACGAGGAAAGAGACACACACACACACGAGGAAAGAGACACACACACACACACACACACACACAGAAAGAGACACACACACATACGAGGAAAGCGACACACACAGACACACGAGGAAAGACACACACAGACACACGAGGAAAGACACACGCAGACACACGAGGAAAGACACACACACACACACACACACGAGGAAAGACACACACACACACGAGGAAAGACACACACACACACACGAGGAAAGAGACACACACACGAGGAAAGACACACACACACGAGGAAAGAGACACACACACACACACACGAGGAAAGAGACACACACACACACGAGTAAACAGACACACACACACACACACGAGTAAACAGACACACACACACACACACGAGTAAACAGACACACACACACACACACACGTAAACAGACACACACACACACACACACGAGGAAAGAGACACACACACACGGAAAGAGACACACACACACGGAAAGAGACACACACACACGGAAAGAGACACACACACACGGAAAGAGACACACACACACACGGCAAGAAAGAGAGACACACAGACACGGAAAGAGACACACACACACACACACACACGCACACGGAAAGAGACACACACACACACACACACGCACACGGAAAGAGACACACACACACACACACACACACACGGAAAGAGAGAGACACACACACACGGAAAGAGAGACACACACACACACACACGGAAAGAGAGACACACAGACACGGAAAGAGACACACAGACACACACACACACACACACACACGGAAAGAGAGAGACACACACACAAACGAGGAAAGAGACACACACACACACACACAAACGAGGAAAGAGACACACACACACACACACGAGGAAAGAGACACACACACACACGAGGAAAGAGACACACACACACACGAGGAAAGAGACACACACACACACGAGGAAAGAGACACACACACACACGAGGAAAGAGACACACACACACGAGGAAAGAGACACACACACACACGAGGAAAGAGACACACACACACGAGGAAAGAGACACACACACACACGAGGAAAGACACACACACACACACGAGGAAAGAGACACACACACACGAGGAAAGAGACACACACACAAACACACGAGGTAAGACACACACACACACACACACGAGGTAAGAGACACACACACACACACACACGAGGAAAGAGACACACACACACACACACGAGGAAAGAGACACACACACACACACACGAGGAAAGAGACACACACACACACACACGAGGAAAGAGACACACACACACACACACGAGGAAAGAGACACACACACACACGAGGAAAGAGACACACACACACACGAGGAAAGAGACACACACACACACGAGGAAAGAGACACACACACACACACGAGGAAAGAGACACACACACACACACGAGGAAAGAGACACACACACACACATGAGGAAAGAGACGAGGAAAGAGACACACACACACACGAGGAAAGAGACACACACACACACACGAGGAAAGAGACACACACACACACACATGGAAAGAGACACACACACATACGAGGAAAGCGACACACACACAGACACACGAGGAAAGACACACACAGACACACGAGGAAAGACACACGCAGACACACGAGGAAAGACACACACACACACACACACACACACACGAGGAAAGACACACACACACACACACGAGGAAAGACACACACACACACGAGGAAAGACACACACACACACGAGGAAAGACACACACACACACACGAGGAAAGAGACACACACACACACACGAGGAAAGAGACACACACACACGAGGAAAGAGACACACACACACACACGAGGAAAGAGACACACACACACACACACACGAGGAAAGAGACACACACACACACGAGTAAACAGACACACACACACACACACACACGAGGAAAGAGACACACACACACACACGGAAAGAGACACACACACACGGAAAGAGACACACACACACGGAAAGAGACACACACACACACGGCAAGAAAGAGAGACACACAGACACGGAAAGAGACACACACACACACGCACACGGAAAGAGAGAGACACACACACACACGTAAAGAGAGACACACACACACACGCACGGAAAGAGAGACACACAGACACGGAAAGAGACACACACACACACACACACACACACGGAAAGAGAGAGACACACACACACACACACGAGGAAAGAGACACACACACACACACACACGAGGAAAGAGACACACACACACACGAGGAAAGAGACACACACACACACACACGAGGAAAGAGACACACACACACACACACGAGGAAAGAGACACACACACACACACACGAGGAAAGAGACACACACACACACACGAGGAAAGAGACACACACACACACACGAGGAAAGAGACACACACACACACACACGAGGAAAGAGACGAGGAAAGAGACACACACACACGAGGAAAGAGACACACACACACACACACACGAGGAAAGAGACACACACACACACACATAGAAAGAGACACACACACACACACATAGAAAGAGACACACACACATACGAGGAAAGCGACACACACACAGACACACGAGGAAAGACACACACAGACACACGAGGAAAGAGACACACACACACGCACGAGGAAAGAGACACACACACACACGAGGAAAGAGACACACACACACACACACACACACGAGGAAAGAGACACACACACACACACACACACACGAGGAAAGAGACACACACACACACACACACACACGAGGAAAGAGACACACACACACACACACACACACGAGGAAAGAGACACACACACACACACACACACACGAGGAAAGAGACACACACACACACACACACGAGGAAAGAGACACACACACACACACACACACACACACACACACACGAGGAAAGAGACACACACACACACACACACGAGGAAAGAGACACACACACACACACACACGAGGAAAGAGACACACACACACACACACACACACACAGACGAGGAAAGAGACACACACACACACGAGGAAAGAGACACACACACACACGAGGAAAGAGACACACACACACACGAGGAAAGAGACACACACACACACGAGGAAAGAGACACACACACACGCACGAGGAAAGACACACACACACACACACACACACACACACGCACACGAGGAAAGAGACACACACACACACACACACACACACACGAGGAAAGAGACACACACACACACACGAGGAAAGAGACACACACACACACACGAGGAAAGAGACACACACACACACACGAGGAAAGAGACACACACACACACGAGGAAAGAGACACACACACACACGAGGAAAGAGACACACACACACACACGAGGAAAGAGACACACACACACACACACGAGGAAGGAGACACACACACACACACGAGGAAAGAGACACACACACACACGAGGAAAGAGACACACACACACGAGGAAAGAGACACACACACACACACACACACGAGGGAAGAGACACGCACACACACGAGGAAAGACACACACACACACACGAGGAAAGACACACACACACACGAGGAAAGACACACACACACACGAGGAAAGAGACACACACACACACGAGGAAAGAGACACACACACGAGCAAAGAGACACACACACACACACACGAAGAAAGAGACACACACACACACACACGAGGAAAGAGACACACACACACACACACACGAGGAAAGACACACACACACACACGAGGAAAGACACACACACACGAGGAAAGAGACACACACGAGGACAGAGACACACACGAGGACAGAGACACACACGAGGAAAGAGACACACACGAGGAAAGAGACACACACGAGGAAAGAGACACACACACACACACACACACACACACACACACACACGAGGAAAGAGACACACACACACACACACGAGGAAAGAGACACACACACACACACACACGAGGAAAGAGACACACACACACGCACGAGGAAAGAGACACACACACGCACGAGGAAAGAGACACACACACACGAGGAAAGAGACACACACACACACGAGGAAAGAGACACACACACACACACACACGAGGAAAGACACACACACACACACACACACACACGAGGAAAGAGGCACACACACACACACACACACACACGAGGAAAGAGACACACACACACACACACACACACGAGGAAAGAGACACACACACACACACACACACACGAGGAAAGAGACACACACACACACGAGGAAAGAGACACACACACACACGAGGAAAGAGACACACACACACACGAGGAAAGAGACACACACACACACGAGGAAAGAGACACACACACACACGAGGAAAGAGACACACACACACACGAGGAAAGAGACACACACACACACGAGGAAAGAGACACACACACACACGAGGAAAGAGACACACACACACACGAGGAAAGAGACACACACACACACGAGGAAAGAGACACACACACACGCACGAGGAAAGACACACACACACACACACGCACGAGGAAAGAGACACACACACACACACACACACGAGGAAAGAGACACACACACACACATGAAGAAAGAGACACACACACACACACACGAGGAAAGAGACACACACACACACACACACGAGGAAAGACACACACACACACACACGAGGAAAGACACACACACACGAGGAAAGAGACACACACGAGGACAGAGACACACACGAGGACAGAGACACACACGAGGACAGAGACACACACGAGGAAAGAGACACACACACACACACACACACACACACACACACGAGGAAAGAGACACACACACACACACACGAGGAAAGAGACACACACACACACGAGGAAAGAGACACACACACACGAGGAAAGAGACACACACACACGCACGAGGAAAGAGACACACACACACGCACGAGGAAAGAGACACACACACACGCACGAGGAAAGAGACACACACACACACACACGAGGAAAGAGACACACACACACACACACACGAGGAAAGAGACACACACACACACACACACGAGGAAAGAGACACACACACACACACACACACGAGGAAAGAGACACACACACGAGGAAAGACACACACGCACACACACACGAGGAAAGAGACACACACACACACGAGGAAAGAGACACACACACACGAGGAAAGAGACACACACACACACACGAGGAAAGAGACACACACACACACGAGGAAAGAGACACACACACACACACACACACGAGGAAAGAGACACACACACGAGGAAAGAGACACACGCACACACACACGAGGAAAGAGACACACACACACACGAGGAAAGAGACACACACACACGAGGAAAGAGACACACACACACACACACACACACACACACACGAGGAAAGAGACACACACACACACACACACACACACACACGAGGAAAGAGACACACACACACACACACACACACGAGGAAAGAGACACACACACACACGAGGAAAGAGACACACACACACACGAGGAAAGAGACACACACACACACGAGGAAAGAGACACACACACACACGAGGAAAGAGACACACACACACACGAGGAAAGAGACACACACACACACGAGGAAAGACACACACACACACGCACGTGGAAAGACACACACACACACACACACACACACACGCACACGAGGAAAGAGACACACACACACACACACACACACGAGGAAAGAGACACACACACACGAGGAAAGAGACACACACACACACACGAGGAAAGAGACACACACACACACACGAGGAAAGAGACACACACACACACACATAGAAAGAGACACACACACATACGAGGAAAGCGACACACACACACAGACACACGAGTAAAGACACACACAGACACACGAGGAAAGACACACGTACACACACGAGGAAAGACACACACACACACACGAGGAAAGACACACACACACACGAGGAAAGAGACACACACACACACGAGGAAAGAGACACACACACACACGAGGAAAGAGACACACACACACACGAGGAAAGAGACACACACACGAGCAAAGAGACACACACACACACACACGAGGAAAGAGACACACACACACACACACACGAGGAAAGACACACACACACACACACACACACGAGGAAAGACACACACACACACACGAGGAAAGACACACACACACGAGGAAAGAGACACACACGAGGAAAGAGACACACACGAGGAAAGAGACACACACACACACACACACACGAGGAAAGAGACACACACACACACACACGAGTAAAGAGACACACGCACACGAGGAAAGAGACACACACACACGAGGAAAGAGACACACACACACGAGGAAAGAGACACACACACACACACGAGGAAAGAGACACACACACACACGAGGAAAGAGACACACACACACACGAGGAAAGAGACACACACACGAGCAAAGAGACACACACACGAGCAAAGAGACACACACACACACACACGAGGAAAGAGACACACACACACACACACGAGGAAAGACACACACACACACGAGGAAAGACACACACACACACACGAGGAAAGACACACACACACGAGGAAAGAGACACACACGAGGACAGAGACACACACGAGGACAGAGACACACACGAGGAAAGAGACACACACGAGGAAAGAGACACACACACACACACACACACACACACACGAGGAAAGAGACACACACACACACACGAGGAAAGAGACACACACACACGAGGAAAGAGACACACACACACACACACGAGGAAAGAGACACACACACACACACACGAGGAAAGAGACACACACACACGAGGAAAGAGACACACACACACACACACACGAGGAAAGAGAGACACACACACACACAGACGAGGAAAGAGACACACACACACGAGGAAAGACACACACACACACGAGGAAAGAGACACACACACACACACGAGGAAAGAGACACACACACGGAAAGAGAGACACACACGGAAAGAGACACACACACACACACGAGGAAAGAGACACACACACACACGAGGAAAGAGACACACACACACACGAGCAAAGAGACACACACACACACGAGCAAAGAGACACACACACACACACGAAGAAAGAGACACACACACACACACGAAGAAAGAGACACACACACACACACGAAGAAAGAGACACACACACACACGAGGAAAGAGACACACACACACACACGAGGAAAGACACACACACACACACGAGGAAAGACACACACACACGAGGAAAGAGACACACACGAGGACAGAGACACACACACACACACACGAGGAAAGAGACACACACACACACACACGAGGAAAGAGACACACACACATGAGGAAAGGGACACACACACACACGAGGAAAGAGACACACACACACACGAGGAAAGAGACACACACACACACGAGGAAAGAGACACACACACACACACACGAGGAAAGACACACACACACACACACACACACACGAAGAAAGAGACACACACACACACGAGGAAAGACACACACACACACGAGGAAAGAGACACACACACACGAGGAAAGAGACACACACACACACACACACGAGGAAAGAGACACACACACGGAAAGAGACACACACACGGAAAGAGAGACACACACACACACACACACAAGGAAAGAGACACACACACACACACACACGGAAAGAGACACACACACACGGAAAGAGAGACACACACACGGAAAGAGAGACACACACACGGAAAGAGAGACACACACACACACACGGAAAGAGAGAGACACACACACACACACACACACACACACACACGGAAAGAGAGACACACACACACGGAAAGAGAGACAAACACACACACACACGGAAAGAGACACACACACACACACACACACACACACGGAACGAGAGACACACACACACACGGAAAGAGAGACACACACACACACGGAAAGAGAGAAACACACACACACACACACACACACACACACACGGAAAGAGAGAGACACACACACACACACACACACACACACACACACGGAAAGAGACACACACACACACGGAAAGAGACACACACACACACGGAAAGAGACACACACACACACGGAAAGAGACACACACACACACACGGAAAGAGACACACACACACACACGGAAAGAGACACACACACACACACGGAAAGAGACACACACACACGAGGAAAGAGACACACACACACACGAGGAAAGAGACACACACACACACACGAGGAAAGAGACACACACACACACACGAGGAAAGAGACACACACACACACACGGAAAGACACACACACACACACACACACGGAAAGAGACACACACACACACACGGAAAGAGACACACACACACACACGGAAAGAGACACACACACACACACGGAAAGAGACACACACACACACGAGGAAAGAGACACACACACACACGAGGAAAGAGACACACACACACACGAGGAAAGAGACACACACACACACGAGGAAAGAGACACACACACACACGAGGAAAGAGACACACACACACACGAGGAAAGAGACACACACACACACGAGGAAAGAGACACACACACACACACGGAAAGAGACACACACACACGGAAAGAGACACACACACACGGAAAGAGACACACACACACACGGAAAGAGACACACACACACACGAGGAAAGAGACACACACACACACACACGAGGAAAGAGACACACACACACACAAACGAGGAAAGAGACACACACAAACGAGGAAAGAGACACACACACACACACGAGGAAAGAGACACACACACACACACGAGGAAAGAGACACACACACACACACGAGGAAAGAGACACACACACACACACGGGGAAAGAGACACACACACACACGAGGAAAGAGACACACACACACACACGAGGAAAGAGACACACACACACACACGAGGAAAGAGACACACACACACACACACGAGGAAAGAGACACACACACACACACGAGGAAAGAGAAACACACACACACACGAGGAAAGAGACACACACACACACACGAGGAAAGAGACACACACACACACACGAGGAAAGAGACACACACACACACACGAGGAAAGAGACACACACACACACACGAGGAAAGAGACACACACACACACACGAGGAAAGAGACACACACACACACGAGGAAAGAGACACACACACACACACGAGGAAAGAGACACACACACACACACACACGAGGAAAGAGACACACACACACACACACGAGGAAAGAGACACACACAAACACACGAGGAAAGAGACACACACACACACACGAGGAAAGAGACACACACACACACACGAGGAAAGAGACACACACACACACGAGGAAAGAGACACACACACACACACGAGGAAAGAGACACACACACACACACGAGGAAAGAGACACACACACACACACGAGGAAAGAGACACACACACACACACGAGGAAAGAGACACACACACACACACGAGGAAAGAGACACACACACACACACACACGAGGAAAGAGACACACACACACACACACACGAGGAAAGAGACACACACACACACACGAGGAAAGAGACACACACACACACACACGAGGAAAGAGACACACACACACGAGGAAAGAGACACACACACACGAGGAAAGAGACACACACACACGAGGAAAGAGACACACACACACGAGGAAAGAGACACACACACGAGGAAAGAGACACACACACGAGGAAAGAGACACACACACTCACGGAAAGAGACACACACACTCACGGAAAGAGACACACACACTCACGGAAAGAGACACACACACTCACGGAAAGAGACACACACACTCACGGAAAGAGACACACACACACACGGAAAGAGACACACACACTCACGGAAAGAGACACACACACTCACGGAAAGAGACACACACACACACGGAAAGAGACACACACACACACACACACACACACACGAGGAAAGAGACACACACACGAGGAAAGAGACACACACACGAGGAAAGAGACACACACACACACGAGGAAAGAGACACACACACACACACACACACAAGGAAAGAGACACACACACACACGAGGAAAGAGACACACACACACACGAGGAAAGAGACACACACACACACACACACACACGAGGAAAGAGACACACACACACGAGGAAAGAGACACACACACACGAGGAAAGAGACACACACACACACGAGGAAAGAGACACACACACACACGAGGAAAGAGACACACACACACACGAGGAAAGAGACACACACACACACGAGGAAAGAGGCACACACACACGAGGAAAGAGACACAAAAACACACACACACAAACGAGGAAAGAGACACACACACACACACACACACACACGAGGAAAGAGACACACACACACACACGAGGAAAGACACACACACACACACACACGAGGAAAGAGACACACACACACACACGAGGAAAGAGACACACACACACACACGAGGAAAGAGACACACACACACACACACGAGGAAAGAGACACACACACACACGAGGAAAGAGACACACACACACACACGAGGAAAGAGACACACACACACACACGAGGAAAGAGACACACACACACACACACGAGGAAAGAGACACACACACACACACACGAGGAAAGAGACACACACACACACACACGAGGAAAGAGACACACACACAAAAACACACGAGGAAAGAGACACACACACACACACACACGAGGAAAGAGACACACACACACACACGAGGAAAGAGACACACACACACACGAGGAAAGAGACACACACACACACACACACACACACACGAAGAAAGAGACACACACACACGAGGAAAGAGACACACACACACGAGGAAAGAGACACACACACACGAGGAAAGAGACACACACACACACACACACGAGGAAAGAGACACACACACGAGGAAAGAGACACACACACGAGGAAAGAGACACACACACACACACACGAGGAAAGAGACACACACACACACGAGGAAAGAGACACACACACACACGAGGAAAGAGAGAGACACACACGAGGAAAGAGACACACACACACACACACGAGGAAAGAGACACACACACACACACACGAGGAAAGAGACACACACACACACACACGAGGAAAGAGACACACACACACACACACGAGGAAAGAGACACACACACACACACACGAGGAAAGAGACACACACACACACACACGAGGAAAGAGACACACACACACACACACACGAGGAAAGAGACACACACACACACACACGAGGAAAGAGACACACACACACACACACACACACACGAGGAAAGAGACACACACACACACACACACACGAAGAAAGAGACACACACACACGAGGAAAGAGACACACACACACGAGGAAAGAGACACACACACACGAGGAAAGAGACACACACACACGAGGAAAGAGACACACACACACGAGGAAAGAGACACACACACACACACACACACGAGGAAAGAGACACACACACACACACACACGAGGAAAGAGACACACACACACACACACGAGGAAAGAGACACACACACACACGAGGAAAGAGACACACACACACACGAGGAAAGAGAGAGACACACACGAGGAAAGAGAGACACACACACACACGAGGAAAGAGACACACACACACACGAGGAAAGAGACACACACACACACACGAGTAAAGAGACACACACACACACGAGGAAAGAGACACACACACACACGAGGAAAGAGACACACACACACACGAGGAAAGAGACACACACACACACACACACACGAGGAAAGAGACACACACACACACACACGAGGAAAGAGACACACACACACACACACGAGGAAAGAGACACACACACACACACACGAGGAAAGAGACACACACACACACACACGAGGAAAGAGACACACACACACACACACGAGGAAAGAGACACACACACACACACACACGAGGAAAGAGACACACACACACACACACGAGGAAAGAGACACACACACACACACACGAGGAAAGAGACACACACACACACACACACACACACACGAGGAAAGAGACACACACACACACACACACACGAGGAAAGAGACACACACACACACACACACACGAGGAAAGAGACACACACACACACACACACGAGGAAAGAGACACACACACACACACACGAGGAAAGAGACACACACACACACACACGAGGAAAGAGACACACACACACACACACACGAGGAAAGAGACACACACACACGAGGAAAGAGACACACACACACGAGGAAAGAGACACACACACACACACGAGGAAAGAGACACACACACACACACGAGGAAAGAGACACACACACGAGGAAAGAGACACACACACGAGGAAAGAGACACACACACGAGGAAAGAGACACACACACACACACACACACACACACACACACGAGGAAAGAGACACACACACACACACACACACACACACGAGGAAAGAGACACACACACACACACACACACACACACGAGGAAAGAGACACACACACACACGAGGAAAGAGACACACACACACACGAGGAAAGAGACACACACACACACGAGGAAAGAGACACACACACACACGAGGAAAGAGACACACACACACGCACGAGGAAAGACACACACACACACACACGCACACGAGGAAAGAGACACACACACACACACACACACACGAGGAAAGAGACACACACACACGAGGAAAGAGACACACACACACACGAGGAAAGAGACACACACACACACACGAGGAAAGAGACACACACACACACACGAGGAAAGAGACACACACACACACACGAGGAAAGAGACACACACACACACGAGGAAAGAGACACACACACACACGAGGAAAGAGACACACACACACACACACACGAGGAAAGAGACACACACACACACACGAGGAAAGAGACACACACACACACGAGGAAAGAGACACACACACACGAGGAAAGAGACACACACACACACACGAGGAAAGAGACACACACACACACACGAGGAAAGAGACACACACACACACACGAGGAAAGAGACACACACACACACACATAGAAAGAGACACACACACATACGAGGAAAGCGACACACACACAGACACACGAGGAAAGACACACACAGACACACGAGGAAAGACACACGTACACACACGAGGAAAGACACACACACACACACACGAGGAAAGACACACACACACACACGAGGAAAGACACACACACACACACGAGGAAAGACACACACACACACACGAGGAAAGACACACACACACACGAGGAAAGAGACACACACACACACGAGGAAAGAGACACACACACACGAGGAAAGAGACACACACACACGAGCAAAGAGACACACACACGAGCAAAGAGACACACACACACACACACGAGGAAAGAGACACACACACACACACGAGGAAAGAGACACACACACACACACGAGGAAAGAGACACACACACACACACGAGGAAAGAGACACACACACACACACGAGGAAAGAGACACACACACACACACGAGGAAAGAGACACACACACACACACGAGGAAAGAGACACACACACACACGAGGAAAGAGACACACACACACACACACGAGGAAAGAGACACACACACACACACGAGGAAAGAGACACACACACACACACGAGGAAAGAGACACACACACACACGAGGAAAGAGACACACACACACACACGAGGAAAGAGACACACACACACACACGAGGAAAGAGACACACACACACACGAGGAAAGAGACACACACACACACACACGAGGAAAGACACACACACACACACACACACGAGGAAAGACACACACACACACACACACACGAGGAAAGACACACACACACACACACGAGGAAAGACACACACACACGAGGAAAGAGACACACACGAGGACAGAGACACACACGAGGACAGAGACACACACGAGGAAAGAGACACACACACACACACACACACACACACACGAGGAAAGAGACACACACACACACACGAGGAAAGAGACACACACACACGAGGAAAGAGACACACACACACGAGGAAAGAGACACACACACACACGAGGAAAGAGACACACACACACACGAGGAAAGAGACACACACACACACGAGGAAAGAGACACACACACACACACGAGGAAAGAGACACACACACACGAGGAAAGAGACACACACACACACACACACGAGGAAAGAGAGACACACACACACACACACACACAGACGAGGAAAGAGACACACACACACGAGGAAAGACACACACAACACACGAGGAAAGAGACACACACACACACACGAGGAAAGAGACACACACACACACACGAGGAAAGAGACACACACACACACACGAGGAAAGAGACACACACACGAAGAGACACACACGGAAAGACACGACACACACACACACGAGGAAAGAGACACACACACACACGAGGAAAGAGACACACACACACGAGCAAAGAGACACACACACACACGAGCAAAGAGACACACACACACACACGAAGAAAGAGACACACACACACACACGAAGAAAGAGACACACACACACACACGAAGAAAGAGACACACACACACACACACGAGGAAAGAGACACACACACACGAGGAAAGACACACACACACGAGGAAAGAGACACACACGAGGACAGAGACACACACACACACACACGAGGAAAGAGACACACACACACACACACGAGGAAAGAGACACACACACATGAGGAAAGGGACACACACACACACGAGGAAAGAGACACACACACACACGAGGAAAGAGACACACACACACGAGGAAAGAGACACACACACACGAGGAAAGAGACACACACACACGAGGAAAGAGACACACACACACACGAGGAAAGACACACACACACACGAGGAAGAGACACACACACACACGAGGAAAGAGACACACACACACACGAGGAAAGAGACACACACACGGAAAGAGACACACACACGGAAAGAGAGACACACACACACACACACAAGGAAAGAGACACACACACACACACGGAAAGAGACACACACACACGGAAAGAGAGACACACACACACACACGGAAAGAGAGACACACACACACACACACACACACACACGGAAAGAGAGACACACACACACGGAAAGAGAGACAAACACACACACACACGGAAAGAGAGACACACACACACACACACACACACACACACACACGGAACGAGAGACACACACACACACGGAAAGAGAGACACACACACACACGGAAAGAGAGACACACACACACACACACACACACACACGGAAAGAGAGAGACACACACACACACACACACACACGGAAAGAGACACACACACACACGGAAAGAGACACACACACACACGAGGAAAGAGACACACACCACACACACGAGGAAAGAGACACACACACACACACACGGAAAGAGACACACACACACACACACACGGAAAGAGACACACACACACACACACACGGAAAGAGACACACACACACACACACACACGGAAAGAGACACACACACACACACACACGGAAAGAGACACACACACACACACACACGGAAAGAGACACACACACACACACACACGGAAAGAGACACACACACACACAACGGAAAGAGACACACACACACACACGGAAAGAGACACACACACACACACGGAAAGAGACACACACACACACACGGAAAGAGACACACACACACACGGAAAGAGACAACACGGAAAGAGACACACACACACACGGAAAGAGACACACACACACACGGAAAGAGACACACACACACACGAGGAAAGAGACACACACACACACACACACGAGGAAAGAGACACACACACACACACGGAAAGAGAGACACACACACACACGGAAAGAGACACACACACACGGAAAGAGACACACACACACACGGAAAGAGACACACACACACACACGAGGAAAGAGACACACACACACACACACACGAGGAAAGAGACACACACAAACGAGGAAAGAGACACACACACACACACGAGGAAAGAGACACACACACACACACGAGGAAAGAGACACACACACACACACGAGGAAAGAGACACACACACACACACACGAGGAAAGAGACACACACACACACACACGGGGAAAGAGACACACACACACACACGAGGAAAGAGACACACACACACACACGAGGAAAGAGAAACACACACACACACGAGGAAAGAGACACACACACACACACGAGGAAAGAGACACACACACACACACGAGGAAAGAGACACACACACGAGGAAAGAGACACACACACACACACGAGGAAAGAGACACACACACACACACGAGGAAAGAGACACACACACACACACGAGGAAAGAGACACACACACACACACGAGGAAAGAGACACACACACACACACGAGGAAAGAGACACACACACACACACACGAGGAAAGAGACACACACACACACACACGAGGAAAGAGACACACACAAACACACGAGGAAAGAGACACACACACACACACGAGGAAAGAGACACACACACACACACGAGGAAAGAGACACACACACACACGAGGAAAGAGACACACACACACACACGAGGAAAGAGACACACACACACACACGAGGAAAGAGACACACACACACACACGAGGAAAGAGACACACACACACACACGAGGAAAGAGACACACACACACACGAGGAAAGAGACACACACACACACGAGGAAAGAGACACACACACACACACACGAGGAAAGAGACACACACACACACACGAGGAAAGAGACACACACACACACACGAGGAAAGAGACACACACACACACACACAGAGGAAAGAGACACACACACACGAGGAAAGAGACACACACACACGAGGAAAGAGACACACACACGAGGAAAGAGACACACACACGAGGAAAGAGACACACACACGAGGAAAGAGACACACACACTCACGGAAAGAGACACACACACTCACGGAAAGAGACACACACACTCACGGAAAGAGACACACACACTCACGGAAAGAGACACACACACACACGGAAAGAGACACACACACTCACGGAAAGAGACACACACACTCACGGAAAGAGACACACACACACACGGAAAGAGACACACACACACACACGGAAAGAGACACACACACACACGGAAAGAGACACACACACACACACACACACACACGAGGAAAGAGACACACACACGAGGAAAGAGACACACACACGAGGAAAGAGACACACACACACCCGAGGAAAGAGACACACACACACACACACACAAGGAAAGAGACACACACACACACGAGGAAAGAGACACACACACACACGAGGAAAGAGACACACACACACACACACACACGAGGAAAGAGACACACACACACACACACACACGAGGAAAGAGACACACACACACGAGGAAAGAGACACACACACTCGAGGAAAGAGACACACACACACACGAGGAAAGAGACACACACACACGAGGAAAGAGGCACACACACACGAGGAAAGAGACACAAAAACACACACACACAAACGAGGAAAGAGACACACACACACACACACACACGAGGAAAGAGACACACACACACGAGGAAAGAGACACACACACACGAGGAAAGAGACACACACACACGAGGAAAGAGACACACACACACACACACACGAGGAAAGAGACACACACACACACACGAGGAAAGAGACACACACACACACACGAGGAAAGAGACACACACACACACACGAGGAAAGAGACACACACACACACACGAGGAAAGAGACACACACACACACGAGGAAAGAGACACACACACACACACGAGGAAAGAGACACACACACACACACGAGGAAAGAGACACACACACACACACGAGGAAAGAGACACACACACACACACACGAGGAAAGAGACACACACACACACACACGAGGAAAGAGACACACACACACACACACACACGAGGAAAGAGACACACACACACACACACGAGGAAAGAGACACACACACACACACACGAGGAAAGAGACACACACACACACACGAGGAAAGAGACACACACACACACACACACGAGGAAAGAGACACACACACACACACACACGAGGAAAGAGACACACACACACACACACACGAGGAAAGAGACACACACACACACACACACGAGGAAAGAGACACACACACACACACACACACACGAGGAAAGAGACACACACACACACACACACACGAGGAAAGAGACACACACACACACACACACACGAGGAAAGAGACACACACACACACACACACACGAGGAAAGAGACACACACACACACACACACACACGAGGAAAGAGACACACACACACACACACACGAGGAAAGAGACACACACACACACACACACGAGGAAAGAGACACACACACACGAGGAAAGAGACACACACACACGAGGAAAGAGACACACACACACACGAGGAAAGAGACACACACACACACACGAGGAAAGAGACACACACACACACACACGAGGAAAGAGACACACACACACGAGGAAAGAGACACACACACACGAGGAAAGAGACACACACACACACACGAGGAAAGAGACACACACACACACACGAGGAAAGAGACACACACACACACACGAGGAAAGAGACACACACACGAGGAAAGAGACACACACACACACGAGGAAAGGGACACACACACACACGAGGAAAAAGACACACACACACACACACACATGAGGAAAGAGACACACACACACACACGAGGAAAGGGACACACACACACACACGAGGAAAGAGACACACACACACACACACGAGGAAAGAGACACACACACACACACACGAGGAAAGAGACACACACACACGAGGAAAGAGACACACACACGAGGAAAGAGACACACACACACACGAGGAAAGAGACACACACACACACACGAGGAAAGAGACACACACACACACACACGAGGAAAGAGACACACACACACGAGGAAAGAGACACACACACACGAGGAAAGAGACACACACACACACACGAGGAAAGAGACACACACACACACACGAGGAAAGAGACACACACACACACACGAGGAAAGAGACACACACACGAGGAAAGAGACACACACACACACGAGGAAAGGGACACACACACACACGAGGAAAAAGACACACACACACACACACACACGAGGAAAGAGACACACACACACACACGAGGAAAGGGACACACACACACGAGGAAAGAGACACACACACACACACACGAGGAAAGAGACACACACACACACACACGAGGAAAGAGACACACACACACGAGGAAAGAGACACATACACACGAGGAAAGAGACACACACACACACGAGGAAAGAGACACACACACACACGAGGAAAGAGACACACACACACACACGAGGAAAGAGGCACACACACACACACGAGGAAAGAGGCACACACACACACGAGGAAAGAGGCACACACACACACGAGGAAAGAGGCACACACACACACGAGGAAAGAGGCACACACACACACGAGGAAAGAGGCACACACACACACGAGGAAAGAGGCACACACACACACACGAGGAAAGAGGCACACACACACACACGAGGAAAGAGACACACACACACACACACACGAGGAAAGAGACACACACACACACACACACGAGGAAAGAGACACACACACACACACACACGAGGAAAGAGACACACACACACACACACACACGAGGAAAGAGACACACACACACACGAGGAAAGAGACACACACACACACACACACACACACGAGGAAAGAGACACACACACACACACACACACACACGAGGAAAGAGACACACACACACACACACACACGAGGAAAGAGACACACACACACACACACACGAGGAAAGAGACACACACACACACACACACGAGGAAAGAGACACACACACACACACGAGGAAAGAGACACACACACACACACACGAGGAAAGAGACACACACACACACACACGAGGAAAGAGACACACACACACACACACACGAGCAAAGAGACACACACACACACACACACGAGGAAAGAGACACACACACACACACACACGAGGAAAGAGACACACACACACACACACGAGGAAAGAGACACACACACACACACACACACACACGAGGAAAGAGACACACACACACACACACACACGAGGAAAGAGACACACACACACACACACACACGAGGAAAGAGACACACACACACACACACAGACGAGGAAAGAGACACACACACACACACACGAGGAAAGAGACACACACACACACACACGAGGAAAGAGACACACACACACACACACACGAGGAAAGAGACACACACACACACACACACGAGGAAAGAGACACACACACACACACACACACGAGGAAAGAGACACACACACACACGAGGAAAGAGACACACACACACACGAGGAAAGAGACACACACACACACGAGGAAAGAGACACACACACACACGAGGAAAGAGACACACACACGAGGAAAGAGACACACACACACACACGAGGAAAGAGACACACACACACACACGAGGAAAGAGACACACACACACACACGAGGAAAGAGACACACACACACACGAGGAAAGAGACACACACACACACACACGAGGAAAGAGACACACACACACACACGAGGAAAGAGACACACACACACGAGGAAAGAGACACACACACACGAGGAAAGAGACACACACACACACACACGAGGAAAGAGACACACACACACACGAGGAAAGAGACACACACACACACACGAGGAAAGAGACACACACACACACGAGGAAAGAGACACACACACACACACGAGGAAAGAGACACACACACACACACGAGGAAAGAGACACACACACACATACGAGGAAAGAGACACACACACACACACACGAGGAAAGACACACACACACACACACACACGAGGAAAGACACACACACACACACACACACGAGGAAAGACACACACACACACACACGAGGAAAGACACACACACACGAGGAAAGAGACACACACGAGGACAGAGACACACACGAGGACAGAGACACACACGAGGAAAGAGACACACACACACACACACACACACACACACACGAGGAAAGAGACACACACACACACACGAGGAAAGAGACACACACACACGAGGAAAGAGACACACACACACGAGGAAAGAGACACACACACACACGAGGAAAGAGACACACACACACACGAGGAAAGAGACACACACACACACGAGGAAAGAGACACACACACACACACGAGGAAAGAGACACACACACACGAGGAAAGAGACACACACACACACACACACGAGGAAAGAGAGACACACACACACACACACACACAGACGAGGAAAGAGACACACACACACGAGGAAAGACACACACACACGAGGAAAGAGACACACACACACACACGAGGAAAGAGACACACACACACACACGAGGAAAGAGACACACACACACACACGAGGAAAGAGACACACACACGGAAAGAGAGACACACACGGAAAGAGACACACACACACACACGAGGAAAGAGACACACACACACACGAGGAAAGAGACACACACACACGAGCAAAGAGACACACACACACACGAGCAAAGAGACACACACACACACACGAAGAAAGAGACACACACACACACACGAAGAAAGAGACACACACACACACACGAAGAAAGAGACACACACACACACACACGAGGAAAGAGACACACACACACGAGGAAAGACACACACACACGAGGAAAGAGACACACACGAGGACAGAGACACACACACACACACACGAGGAAAGAGACACACACACACACACACGAGGAAAGAGACACACACACATGAGGAAAGGGACACACACACACACGAGGAAAGAGACACACACACACACGAGGAAAGAGACACACACACACGAGGAAAGAGACACACACACACGAGGAAAGAGACACACACACACGAGGAAAGAGACACACACACACGAGGAAAGAGACACACACACACACGAGGAAAGACACACACACACACGAGGAAAGAGACACACACACACACGAGGAAAGAGACACACACACACACGAGGAAAGAGACACACACACGGAAAGAGACACACACACGGAAAGAGAGACACACACACACACACACAAGGAAAGAGACACACACACACACACGGAAAGAGACACACACACACGGAAAGAGAGACACACACACACACACGGAAAGAGAGACACACACACACACACACACACACACACGGAAAGAGAGACACACACACACGGAAAGAGAGACAAACACACACACACACGGAAAGAGAGACACACACACACACACACACACACACACACACACGGAACGAGAGACACACACACACACGGAAAGAGAGACACACACACACACGGAAAGAGAGACACACACACACACACACACACACACACGGAAAGAGAGAGACACACACACACACACACACACACGGAAAGAGACACACACACACACACGGAAAGAGACACACACACACACGAGGAAAGAGACACACACACACACACGAGGAAAGAGACACACACACACACACACGGAAAGAGACACACACACACACACACACACGGAAAGAGACACACACACACACACACACGGAAAGAGACACACACACACACACACACACGGAAAGAGACACACACACACACACACACGGAAAGAGACACACACACACACACACACGGAAAGAGACACACACACACACACACACACACACACGGAAAGAGACACACACACACACACGGAAAGAGACACACACACACACACGGAAAGAGACACACACACACACACGGAAAGAGACACACACACACACGGAAAGAGACACACACACACACGGAAAGAGACACACACACACACGGAAAGAGACACACACACACACGAGGAAAGAGACACACACACACACACACACGAGGAAAGAGACACACACACACACACGGAAAGAGAGACACACACACACACGGAAAGAGACACACACACACGGAAAGAGACACACACACACACGGAAAGAGACACACACACACACACGAGGAAAGAGACACACACACACACACACACGAGGAAAGAGACACACACAAACGAGGAAAGAGACACACACACACACACGAGGAAAGAGACACACACACACACACGAGGAAAGAGACACACACACACACACGAGGAAAGAGACACACACACACACACACGAGGAAAGAGACACACACACACACACACGGGGAAAGAGACACACACACACACACGAGGAAAGAGACACACACACACACACGAGGAAAGAGAAACACACACACACACGAGGATAGAGACACACACACACACACGAGGAAAGAGACACACACACACACACGAGGAAAGAGACACACACACACACACACGAGGAAAGAGACACACACACACACACGAGGAAAGAGACACACACACACACACGAGGAAAGAGACACACACACACACACGAGGAAAGAGACACACACACACACACGAGGAAAGAGACACACACACACACACGAGGAAAGAGACACACACACACACACACGAGGAAAGAGACACACACACACACACACGAGGAAAGAGACACACACAAACACACGAGGAAAGAGACACACACACACACACGAGGAAAGAGACACACACACACACACGAGGAAAGAGACACACACACACACGAGGAAAGAGACACACACACACACACGAGGAAAGAGACACACACACACACACGAGGAAAGAGACACACACACACACACGAGGAAAGAGACACACACACACACACGAGGAAAGAGACACACACACACACGAGGAAAGAGACACACACACACACACGAGGAAAGAGACACACACACACACACACGAGGAAAGAGACACACACACACACACGAGGAAAGAGACACACACACACACACGAGGAAAGAGACACACACACACACACACAGAGGAAAGAGACACACACACACGAGGAAAGAGACACACACACACGAGGAAAGAGACACACACACGAGGAAAGAGACACACACACGAGGAAAGAGACACACACACGAGGAAAGAGACACACACACTCACGGAAAGAGACACACACACTCACGGAAAGAGACACACACACTCACGGAAAGAGACACACACACTCACGGAAAGAGACACACACACACACGGAAAGAGACACACACACTCACGGAAAGAGACACACACACTCACGGAAAGAGACACACACACACACGGAAAGAGACACACACACACACACGGAAAGAGACACACACACACACGGAAAGAGACACACACACACACACACACACACACGAGGAAAGAGACACACACACGAGGAAAGAGACACACACACGAGGAAAGAGACACACACACACCCGAGGAAAGAGACACACACACACACACACACAAGGAAAGAGACACACACACACACGAGGAAAGAGACACACACACACACGAGGAAAGAGACACACACACACACACACACACGAGGAAAGAGACACACACACACACACACACACGAGGAAAGAGACACACACACACGAGGAAAGAGACACACACACTCGAGGAAAGAGACACACACACACACGAGGAAAGAGACACACACACACGAGGAAAGAGGCACACACACACGAGGAAAGAGACACAAAAACACACACACACAAACGAGGAAAGAGACACACACACACACACACACACGAGGAAAGAGACACACACACACGAGGAAAGAGACACACACACACGAGGAAAGAGACACACACACACGAGGAAAGAGACACACACACACACACACACGAGGAAAGAGACACACACACACACACGAGGAAAGAGACACACACACACACACGAGGAAAGAGACACACACACACACACGAGGAAAGAGACACACACACACACGAGGAAAGAGACACACACACACACACGAGGAAAGAGACACACACACACACACGAGGAAAGAGACACACACACACACACGAGGAAAGAGACACACACACACACACACGAGGAAAGAGACACACACACACACACACGAGGAAAGAGACACACACACACACACACACACGAGGAAAGAGACACACACACACACACACGAGGAAAGAGACACACACACACACACACGAGGAAAGAGACACACACACACACACGAGGAAAGAGACACACACACACACACACACGAGGAAAGAGACACACACACACACACACACGAGGAAAGAGACACACACACACACACACACGAGGAAAGAGACACACACACACACACACACGAGGAAAGAGACACACACACACACACACACACACGAGGAAAGAGACACACACACACACACACACACGAGGAAAGAGACACACACACACACACACACACGAGGAAAGAGACACACACACACACACACACACACGAGGAAAGAGACACACACACACACACACACGAGGAAAGAGACACACACACACACACACACGAGGAAAGAGACACACACACACGAGGAAAGAGACACACACACACGAGGAAAGAGACACACACACACACGAGGAAAGAGACACACACACACACACGAGGAAAGAGACACACACACACACACACGAGGAAAGAGACACACACACACGAGGAAAGAGACACACACACACGAGGAAAGAGACACACACACACGAGGAAAGAGACACACACACACACACGAGGAAAGAGACACACACACACACACGAGGAAAGAGACACACACACACACACGAGGAAAGAGACACACACACGAGGAAAGAGACACACACACACACGAGGAAAGGGACACACACACACACGAGGAAAAAGACACACACACACACACACACACGAGGAAAGAGACACACACACACACACGAGGAAAGGGACACACACACACACACGAGGAAAGAGACACACACACACACACACGAGGAAAGAGACACACACACACACACACGAGGAAAGAGACACACACACACGAGGAAAGAGACACACACACGAGGAAAGAGACACACACACACACGAGGAAAGAGACACACACACACACACGAGGAAAGAGACACACACACACACACACGAGGAAAGAGACACACACACACGAGGAAAGAGACACACACACACGAGGAAAGAGACACACACACACACACGAGGAAAGAGACACACACACACACACGAGGAAAGAGACACACACACACACACGAGGAAAGAGACACACACACGAGGAAAGAGACACACACACACACGAGGAAAGGGACACACACACACACGAGGAAAAAGACACACACACACACACACACACGAGGAAAGAGACACACACACACACACGAGGAAAGGGACACACACACACGAGGAAAGAGACACACACACACACACACGAGGAAAGAGACACACACACACACACACGAGGAAAGAGACACACACACACGAGGAAAGAGACACATACACACGAGGAAAGAGACACACACACACACGAGGAAAGAGACACACACACACACGAGGAAAGAGACACACACACACACACGAGGAAAGAGGCACACACACACACACGAGGAAAGAGGCACACACACACACGAGGAAAGAGGCACACACACACACGAGGAAAGAGGCACACACACACACGAGGAAAGAGGCACACACACACACGAGGAAAGAGGCACACACACACACGAGGAAAGAGGCACACACACACACACGAGGAAAGAGGCACACACACACACACGAGGAAAGAGACACACACACACACACACACGAGGAAAGAGACACACACACACACACACACGAGGAAAGAGACACACACACACACACACACGAGGAAAGAGACACACACACACACACACACACGAGGAAAGAGACACACACACACACGAGGAAAGAGACACACACACACACACACACACACACGAGGAAAGAGACACACACACACACACACACACACACGAGGAAAGAGACACACACACACACACACACACGAGGAAAGAGACACACACACACACACACACGAGGAAAGAGACACACACACACACACACACGAGGAAAGAGACACACACACACACACGAGGAAAGAGACACACACACACACACACGAGGAAAGAGACACACACACACACACACGAGGAAAGAGACACACACACACACACACACGAGCAAAGAGACACACACACACACACACACGAGGAAAGAGACACACACACACACACACACGAGGAAAGAGACACACACACACACACACGAGGAAAGAGACACACACACACACACACACACACACGAGGAAAGAGACACACACACACACACACACACGAGGAAAGAGACACACACACACACACACACACGAGGAAAGAGACACACACACACACACACAGACGAGGAAAGAGACACACACACACACACACGAGGAAAGAGACACACACACACACACACGAGGAAAGAGACACACACACACACACACACGAGGAAAGAGACACACACACACACACACACGAGGAAAGAGACACACACACACACACACACGAGGAAAGAGACACACACACACACGAGGAAAGAGACACACACACACACGAGGAAAGAGACACACACACACACGAGGAAAGAGACACACACACACACGAGGAAAGAGACACACACACGAGGAAAGAGACACACACACACACACGAGGAAAGAGACACACACACACACACGAGGAAAGAGACACACACACACACGAGGAAAGAGACACACACACACACACACGAGGAAAGAGACACACACACACACACGAGGAAAGAGACACACACACACGAGGAAAGAGACACACACACACGAGGAAAGAGACACACACACACACACACGAGGAAAGAGACACACACACACACGAGGAAAGAGACACACACACACACACGATGAAAGAGACACACACACACACACGATGAAAGAGACACACACACACACGAGGAAAGAGACACACACACACACACACGAGGAAAGAGACACACGCACACACACACGAGGAAAGAGACACACGCACACACACACGAGGAAAGAGACACACGCACACACACACGAGGAAAGAGACACACACACACACACGAGGAAAGAGACACACACACACACACACGAGGAAAGAGACACACACACACACACGAGGAAAGAGACACACACACACACACGAGGAAAGAGACACACACACACACACGAGGAAAGAGACACACACACACACACGAGGAAAGAGACACACACACACACACGAGGAAAGAGACACACACACACACGAGGAAAGAGACACACACACACACACGAGGAAAGAGACACACACACACACACACACGAGGAAAGAGACACACACACACACACACACGAGGAAAGAGACACACACACACACACACACACACACACACGAGGAAAGAGACACACACACACACACACACACACGAGGAAAGAGACACACACACACACACACGAGGAAAGAGACACACACACACACACACACACGAGGAAAGAGACACACACACACACACACGAGGAAAGAGACACACACACACACACACGAGGAAAGAGACACACACACACACACACACACACGAGGAAAGAGACACACACACACACACGAGGAAAGAGACACACACACACACACGAGGAAAGAGACACACACACACACACGAGGAAAGAGACACACACACACACACGAGGAAAGAGACACACACACACACGAGGATAGAGACACACACGAGGAAAGAGACACACACACACACACACATAGAAAGAGACACACACACATAGAAAGAGACACACACACATAGAAAGAGACACACACACATACGAGGAAAGCGACACACACACACAGACACACGAGGAAAGACACACACAGACACACGAGGAAAGACACACACAGACACACGAGGAAAGACACACACAGACACACGAGGAAAGAGACACACACACACACACGAGGAAAGACACACACACACGAGGAAAGAGACACACACGAGGAAAGAGAAACACACACACACACACACGAGGAAAGAGACACACACACACGAGGAAAGAGAAACACACACACACACACGAGGAAAGAGACACACACACACACACACACACGAGGAAAGAGACACACACACACGAGGAAAGAGACACACACACACACACACGAGGAAAGAGACACACACACACACACACGAGGAAAGAGACACACACACACACACACACACGAGGAAAGAGACACACACACACACACACGAGGAAAGAGACACACACACACACACACACACACACACAGACGAGGAAAGAGACACACACACACACGAGGAAAGACACACACACACACACACACACACAGACGAGGAAAGAGACACACACACACACGAGGAAAGACACACACACACACACGAGGAAAGAGACACACACACACACACACGAGGAAAGAGACACACACACACACACACGAGGAAAGAGACACACACACGGAAAGAGACACACACACGGAAAGAGACACACACACGGAAAGAGACACACACACGGAAAGAGACACACACACACACACACACACACACACACACGGAAAGAGACACACACACACAAGGAAAGAGACACACACACACACACACACACGGAAAGAGAGACACACACACACACACGGAAAGAGAGACACACACACACACACGGAAAGAGAGACACACACACACACACACACGGAAAGAGAGACAAACACACACACACACGGAAAGAGAGACACACACACACACACACGGAACGAGAGACACAGACACACACGGAAAGAGAGACACACACACACACGGAAAGAGACACACACACACACACACACACACACACGGAAAGAGAGAGAGACACACACACACACGGAAAGAGACACACACACACACGGAAAGAGACACACACACACACGGAAAGAGACACACACACACACGGAAAGAGACACACACACACACACACACACACACGGAAAGAGAGAGACACACACACACACACGGAAAGAGACACACACACACACGGAAAGAGACACACACACACACGGAAAGAGACACACACACACACGGAAAGAGACACACACACACACACGGAAAGAGACACACACACACACACGGAAAGAGACACACACACACACACGGAAAGAGACACACACACACACACGGAAAGAGACACACACACACACACGGAAAGAGACACACACACACACACACACGGAAAGAGACACACACACGAGGAAAGAGACACACACACACGAGGAAAGAGACACACACACACACGAGGAAAGAGACACACACACACATACACGAGGAAAGAGACACACACACACACGAGGAAAGAGACACACACACACACACACGAGGAAAGAGACACACACACACACACGAGGAAAGAGACACACACACACACACACGAGGAAAGAGACACACACACACACGAGGAAAGAGACACACACACACACACACGAGGAAAGAGACACACACACACACACGAGGAAAGAGACACACACACACACACACGAGGAAAGAGACACACACACACACACACACACGAGGAAAGAGACACACACACACGAGGAAAGAGACACACACACACGAGGAAAGAGACACACACACACACACGAGGAAAGAGACACACACACGCACACGGAAAGAGACACACACACACACACGAGGAAAGAGACACACACACGCACACGAGGAAAGAGACACACACACGCACACGAGGAAAGAGACACACACACGCACACGAGGAAAGAGACACACACACACGAGGAAAGAGACACACACACACACACGAGGAAAGAGACACACACACACACACACACGAGGAAAGAGACACACACACACACACACACGAGGAAAGAGACACACACACACACACACACACGAGGAAAGAGACACACACACTCACACACGAGGAAAGAGACACACACACACACACACGAGGAAAGAGACACACACACACACACACGAGGAAAGAGACACACACACACACGAGGAAAGAGACACACACACACACGAGGAAAGAGACACACACACACGAGGAAAGAGACACACACACACACACGAGGAAAGAGACACACACACACACACACACACACACACACACACACACACGAGGAAAGAGACACACACACACACGAGGAAAGAGACACACACACACACGAGGAAAGAGACACACACACACACGAGGAAAGAGACACACACACACACGAGGAAAGAGACACACACACACACACGAGGAAAGAGACACACACACACACGAGGAAAGAGACACACACACACACACGAGGAAAGAGACACACACACACACACGAGGAAAGAGACACACACACACACACGAGGAAAGAGACACACACACACACACGAGGAAAGAGACACACACACACACACGAGGAAAGAGACACACACACACACACGAGGAAAGAGACACACACACACACACGAGGAAAGAGACACACACACACACACGAGGAAAGAGACACACACACACACACACGAGGAAAGAGACACACACACACACACGAGGAAAGAGACACACACACACACGAGGAAAGAGACACACACACACGAGCAAAGAGACACACACACACACACACATAGAAAGAGACACACACACATACGAGGAAAGCGACACACACACAGACACACGAGGAAAGACACACACAGACACACGAGGAAAGACACACACACACACACACGAGGAAAGACACACACACACACACGAGGAAAGACACACACACACACACGAGGAAAGACACACACACACACACGAGGAAAGACACACACACACACGAGGAAAGAGACACACACACACACGAGGAAAGAGACACACACACACACGAGGAAAGAGACACACACACACACGAGCAAAGAGACACACACACGAGCAAAGAGACACACACACGAGCAAAGAGACACACACACACACGAGGAAAGACACACACACACACACGAGGAAAGAGACACACACACACACACACGAGGAAAGAGACACACACACGAGGAAAGACACACACACACACACGAGGAAAGACACACACACACGAGGAGACACACACGAGGACAGAGACACACACGAGGACAGAGACACACACGAGGAAAGAGACACACACGAGGAAAGAGACACACACACACACACACACACACACACACACACGAGGAAAGAGACACACACACACACACACGAGGAAAGAGACACACACACACGAGGAAAGAGACACACACACACGAGGAAAGAGACACACACACACGAGGAAAGAGACACACACACACGAGGAAAGAGACACACACACACGAGGAAAGAGACACACACACACGAGGAAAGAGACACACACACACACGAGGAAAGAGACACACACACACACGAGGAAAGAGACACACACACACACGAGGAAAGAGACACACACACACGAGGAAAGAGACACACACACACGAGGAAAGACACACACACACACGAGGAAAGACACACACACACACGAGGAAAGAGACACACACACACACACGAGGAAAGAGACACACACACACACACACGAGGAAAGAGACACACACACGGAAAGAGAGACACACACGGAAAGAGACACACACACACACACGAGGAAAGAGACACACACACACACGAGGAAAGAGACACACACACACACGAGCAAAGAGACACACACACACACACGAAGAAAGAGACACACACACACACACGAAGAAAGAGACACACACACACACGAAGAAAGAGACACACACACACACGAAGAAAGAGACACACACACAGACACGAGGAAAGAGACACACACACGAGGAAAGAGACACACACGAGGACAGAGACACACACACACACACGAGGAAAGAGACACACACACACACGAGGAAAGAGACACACACACGAGGAAAGGGACACACACACACACGAGGAAAGAGACACACACACACACGAGGAAAGAGACACACACACACAAGGAAAGAGACACACACACACACACACACGAGGAAAGAGACACACACACACACACACACACGAGGAAAGACACACACACACACGAGGAAAGAGACACACACACACACGAGGAAAGAGACACACACACACACACGAGGAAAGAGACACACACACGGAAAGAGACACACACACGGAAAGAGAGACACACACGGAAAGAGAGACACACACGGAAAGAGAGACACACACGGAAAGAGAGACACACACACACACACACAAGGAAAGAGACACACACACACACACACGGAAAGAGACACACACACACGGAAAGAGAGAGACACACACACACACGGAAAGAGAGACACACACACACACACACACACGGAAAGAGAGACACACACACACACACACACGGAAAGAGAGACAAACACACACACACACGGAAAGAGAGACACACACACACACACACACACACACACACACGGAACGAGAGACACACACACGCACGGAAAGAGAGACACACACACACACGGAAAGAGAGACACACACACACACACACACACACGGAAAGAGAGAGACACACACACACACACACACACACACACACGGAAAGAGACACACACACACACGGAAAGAGACACACACACACACGGAAAGAGACACACACACACACACACGGAAAGAGACACACACACACACACGGAAAGAGACACACACACACACACGGAAAGAGACACACACACACACGAGGAAAGAGACACACACACACACGAGGAAAGAGACACACGAGGAAAGAGACACACACACACACACGAGGAAAGAGACACACACACACACACACACACGGAAAGAGAGACACACACACACACACACACGGAAAGAGACACACACACACACACGGAAAGAGACACACACACACGGAAAGAGACACACACACACACGAGGAAAGAGACACACACACACACGAGGAAAGAGACACACACACACACACGGAAAGAGACACACACACACACACGGAAAGAGACAGACACACACACACGGAAAGAGACACACACACACGGAAAGAGACACACACACACACGGAAAGAGACACACACACACACGGAAAGAGACACACACACACGGAAAGAGACACACACACACACGAGGAAAGAGACACACACACACACGAGGAAAGAGACACACACAAACGAGGAAAGAGACACACACACACACACACGAGGAAAGAGACACACACACACACACGAGGAAAGAGACACACACACACACACGAGGAAAGAGACACACACACACACACGAGGAAAGAGACACACACACACACACGAGGAAAGAGACACACACACACACACGAGGAAAGAGACACACACACACACACACGAGGAAAGAGACACACACACACACACGAGGAAAGAGACACACACACACACACGAGGAAAGAGACACACACACACACACGAGGAAAGACACACACACACACACACGAGGAAAGAGACACACACACACACACGAGGAAAGAGACACACACACACACACGAGGAAAGAGACACACACACACACACGAGGAAAGAGACACACACACACACACACGAGGAAAGAGACACACACACACACACACGAGGAAAGAGACACACACACACACACGAGGAAAGAGACACACACACACACACACACACACGAGGAAAGAGACACACACACACGAGGAAAGAGACACACACACACGAGGAAAGAGACACACACACACGAGGAAAGAGACACACACACGAGGAAAGAGACACACACACGAGGAAAGAGACACACACACGAGGAAAGAGACACACACACTCACGGAAAGAGACACACACACTCACGGAAAGAGACACACACACTCACGGAAAGAGACACACACACTCACGGAAAGAGACACACACACACACGGAAAGAGACACACACACTCACGGAAAGAGACACACACACTCACGGAAAGAGACACACACACTCACGGAAAGAGACACACACACTCACGGAAAGAGACACACACACACTCGGAAAGAGACACACACACACACACGGAAAGAGACACACACACACACACACACACACACACGAGGAAAGAGACACACACACGAGGAAAGAGACACACACACACACACGAGGAAAGAGACACACACACACACGAGGAAAGAGACACACACACACACACAAGGAAAGAGACACACACACACACGAGGAAAGAGACACACACACACACGAGGAAAGAGACACACACACACACACACACACGAGGAAAGAGACACACACACACGAGGAAAGAGACACACACACACGAGGAAAGAGACACACACACACACGAGGAAAGAGACACACACACACACACGAGGAAAGAGGCACACACACACACACGAGGAAAGAGGCACACACACACACGAGGAAAGAGGCACACACACACACGAGGAAAGAGGCACACACACACACGAGGAAAGAGGCACACACACACACGAGGAAAGAGGCACACACACACACGAGGAAAGAGGCACACAAAAACACACACACACAAACGAGGAAAGAGACACACACACACACACGAGGAAAGAGACACACACACACACACGAGGAAAGAGACACACACACACACACACGAGGAAAGAGACACACACACACACACACGAGGAAAGAGACACACACACACACACACGAGGAAAGAGACACACACACACACACGAGGAAAGAGACACACACACACACACGAGGAAAGAGACACACACACACACGAGGAAAGAGACACACACACACACGAGGAAAGAGACACACACACACACGAGGAAAGAGACACACACACACACGAGGAAAGAGACACACACACACACACGAGGAAAGAGACACACACACACACACGAGGAAAGAGACACACACACACACACACGAGGAAAGAGACACACACACAAAAACACACGAGGAAAGAGACACACACACACACACACACGAGGAAAGAGACACACACACACACGAGGAAAGAGACACACACACACACACGAGGAAAGAGACACACACACACACACGAAGAAAGAGACACACACACACACACACGAGGAAAGAGACACACACACACACACACGAGGAAAGAGACACACACACACACACACGAGGAAAGAGACACACACACACACACACGAGGAAAGAGACACACACACACACACGAGGAAAGAGACACACACACACACACGAGGAAAGAGACACACACACACGAGGAAAGAGACACACACACACACGAGGAAAGAGACACACACACACACACGAGGAAAGAGACACACACACACACGAGGAAAGAGACACACACACACACACGAGGAAAGAGGCACACACACACACACGAGGAAAGAGGCACACACACACACGAGGAAAGAGGCACACACACACACGAGGAAAGAGGCACACACACACACGAGGAAAGAGGCACACACACACACGAGGAAAGAGGCACACACACACACGAGGAAAGAGACACAAAAACACACACACACAAACGAGGAAAGAGACACACACACACACACACACACACACGAGGAAAGAGACACACACACACACACACGAGGAAAGAGACACACACACACACACACACACGAGGAAAGAGACACACACACACACACGAGGAAAGAGACACACACACACACACACGAGGAAAGAGACACACACACACACACACGAGGAAAGAGACACACACACACACACGAGGAAAGAGACACACACACACACGAGGAAAGAGACACACACACACACGAGGAAAGAGACACACACACACACACGAGGAAAGAGACACACACACACACACGAGGAAAGAGACACACACACACACACACGAGGAAAGAGACACACACACAAAAACACACGAGGAAAGAGACACACACACACACACACGAGGAAAGAGACACACACACACACACGAGGAAAGAGACACACACACACACACGAAGAAAGAGACACACACACACGAGGAAAGAGACACACACACACGAGGAAAGGGACACACACACACACACACACGAGGAAAGAGACACACACACACGAGGAAAGAGACACACACACACACACACGAGGAAAGAGACACACACACACACACGAGGAAAGAGACACACACACACACACGAGGAAAGAGACACACACACACACACACGAGGAAAGAGACACACACACACACACACACGAGGAAAGAGACACACACACACACACACACACACGAGGAAAGAGACACACACACACACACACACACACACACACGAGGAAAGAGACACACACACACACACACACACACACACGAGGAAAGAGACACACACACACACACACACACACACACACACGAGGAAAGAGACACACACACACACACGAGGAAAGAGACACACACACACACACGAGGAAAGAGACACACACACACACGAGGAAAGAGACACACACACACACGAGGAAAGAGACACACACACACGAGGAAAGAGACACACACACACGAGGAAAGAGACACACACACACACACGAGGAAAGAGACACACACACACACACGAGGAAAGAGACACACACACGAGGAAAGAGACACACACACACACGAGGAAAGAGACACACACACACACGAGGAAAGAGACACACACACACACGAGGAAAGGGACACACACACACACACACACACACGAGGAAAGAGACACACACACACACACGAGGAAAAAGACACACACACACACGAGGAAAGAGACACACACACACACACGAGGAAAGAGACACACACACACACACACACACGAGGAAAGAGACACACACACACACACACACGAGGAAAGAGACACACACACACACACACACACACACGAGGAAAGAGACACACACACACACACGAGGAAAGAGACACACACACACACACGAGGAAAGAGACACACACACACACACGAGGAAAGAGACACACACACACACACGAGGAAAGACACACACACACACACGAGGAAAGAGACACACACACACACACGAGGAAAGAGACACACACACACGAGGAAAGAGACACACACACACACACGAGGAAAGAGACACACACACACACGAGGAAAGAGACACACACACACACGAGGAAAGAGACACACACACACACGAGGAAAGAGACACACACACACACGAGGAAAGAGACACACACACACACGAGGAAAGAGACACACACACACACGAGGAAAGAGACACACACACACACGAGGAAAGAGACACACACACACACGAGGAAAGAGACACACACACACACACACACACGAGGAAAGAGACACACACACACACACACACGAGGAAAGAGACACACACACACACACACACGAGGAAAGAGACACACACACACACACACACGAGGAAAGAGACACACACACACACACACACGAGGAAAGAGACACACACACACACACACACGAGGAAAGAGACACACACACACACACACGAGGAAAGAGACACACACACACACACACACGAGGAAAGAGACACACACACACACACACACACACACGAGGAAAGAGACACACACACACACACGAGGAAAGAGACACACACACACACACACGAGGAAAGAGACACACACACGAGGAAAGAGACACACACACACACACACACGAGGAAAGAGACACACACACACACGAGGAAAGAGACACACACACACACGAGGAAAGAGACACACACACACACGAGGAAAGAGACACACACACACACGAGGAAAGAGACACACACACACACACGAGGAAAGAGACACACACACACACACGAGGAAAGAGACACACACACACACACGAGGAAAGAGACACACACACACACACGAGGAAAGAGACACACACACACACGAGGAAAGAGACACACACACACACACGAGGAAAGAGACACACACACACACACGAGGAAAGAGACACACACACACACACGAGGAAAGAGACACACACACACACACACGAGGAAAGAGACACACACACACGCACGAGGAAAGAGACACACACACACGCACGAGGAAAGAGACACACACACACACACGAGGAAAGAGACACACACACACACACGATGAAAGAGACACACACACACACGAGGAAAGAGACACACACACACACGAGGAAAGAGACACACACACACACACACGAGGAAAGAGACACACACACACACACACGAGGAAAGAGACACACACACACACACACACGAGGAAAGAGACACACACACACACACACGAGGAAAGAGACACACACACACACGAGGAAAGAGACACACACACACACACGAGGAAAGAGACACACACACACACACGAGGAAAGAGACACACACACACACACGAGGAAAGAGACACACACACACACACGAGGAAAGAGACACACACACACACACACGAGGAAAGAGACACACACACACACACACACGAGGAAAGAGACACACACACACACACGAGGAAAGAGACACACACACACACACGAGGAAAGAGACACACACACACACACGAGGAAAGAGACACACACACACACACGAGGAAAGAGACACACACACACACACACGAGGAAAGAGACACACACACACACACACGAGGAAAGAGACACACACACACACACACGAGGAAAGAGACACACACACACACACACGGGGAAAGAGACACACACACACACACACGAGGAAAGAGACACACACACACACACACACGAGGAAAGAGACACACACACACACACACGAGGAAAGAGACACACACACACACACGAGGAAAGAGACACACACACACACGAGGAAAGAGACACACACACACACACGAGGAAAGAGACACACACACACACACGAGGAAAGAGACACACACACACACACGAGGAAAGAGACACACACACACACACGAGGAAAGAGACACACACACACACACGAGGAAAGAGACACACACACACACACGAGGAAAGAGACACACACACACACACACGAGGAAAGAGACACACACGAGGAAAGAGACACACATAGAAAGAGACACACACACATAGAAAGAGACACACACACATACGAGGAAAGCGACACACACACACAGACACACGAGGAAAGACACACACAGACACACGAGGAAAGACACACACAGACACACGAGGAAAGACACACACAGACACACGAGGAAAGACACACACACACACACACGAGGAAAGAGACACACACACACACGAGGAAAGAGACACACACACACACGAGGAAAGAGACACACACACACACGAAGAAAGAGACACACACACACACACGAAGAAAGACACACACACACACGAGGAAAGAGACACACACACACACACGAGGAAAGAGACAGACACACACACACGAGGAAAGACACACACACACGAGGAAAGAGACACACACGAGGAAAGAGAAACACACACACACACACACACGAGGAAAGAGACACACACACACGAGGAAAGAGAAACACACACACACAAGGAAAGAGACACACACACACGAGGAAAGAGACACACACACACACACACACACACACGAGGAAAGAGACACACACACACACGAGGAAAGAGACACACACACACACGAGGAAAGAGACACACACACACACGAGGAAAGAGACACACACACACACGAGGAAAGAGACACACACACACACACGAGGAAAGAGACACACACACACACACGAGGAAAGAGACACACACACACACGAGGAAAGAGACACACACACACACACACACACACAGACGAGGAAAGAGACACACACACACACGAGGAAAGACACACACACACACATGAGGAAAGAGACACACACACACACACACGAGGAAAGAGACACACACACACACACACGAGGAAAGAGACACACACACGGAAAGAGACACACACACGGAAAGAGACACACACACGGAAAGAGACACACACACGGAAAGAGACACACACACACACACACACACACACACACGGAAAGAGACACACACACACACACACACACACACACACGGAAAGAGAGACACACACACACACACGGAAAGAGAGACACACACACACACACACACGGAAAGAGAGACAAACACACACACACACGGAAAGAGAGACACACACACACACACACACGGAACGAGAGACACAGACACACACGGAAAGAGAGACACACACACACACGTAAAGAGACACACACACACACGGAAAGAGAGAGACCCACACACACACACGGAAAGAGACAAACACACACACGGAAAGAGACACACACACACACGGAAAGAGACACACACACACACGGAAAGAGACACACACACACGGAAAGAGACACACACACACACGGAAAGAGACACACACACACACACACACACACACACACACACACACACACACACGGAAAGAGACACACACACACACGGCAAGAGACACACACACACACGGAAAGAGACACACACACACATACACGGAAAGAGACACACACACACACACGGAAAGAGAGACACACACACACACACACACGGAAAGAGAGACAAACACACACACACACGGAAAGAGAGACACACACACACACACACACGGAACGAGAGACACAGACACACACGGAAAGAGAGACACACACACACACGTAAAGAGACACACACACACACGGAAAGAGAGAGACCCACACACACACACGGAAAGAGACAAACACACACACGGAAAGAGACACACACACACACGGAAAGAGACACACACACACACGGAAAGAGACACACACACACGGAAAGAGACACACACACACACGGAAAGAGACACACACACACACACACACACACACACACACACACACACACACACGGAAAGAGACACACACACACACGGAAAGAGACACACACACACACGGAAAGAGACACACACACACATACACGGAAAGAGACACACACACACACACGGAAAGAGACACACACACACATACACGGAAAGAGACACACACACACACACACGGAAAGAGACACACACACACACACGGAAAGAGACACACACACACACACGGAAAGAGACACACACACACACACGGAAAGAGACACACACACACACGAGGAAAGAGACACACACACACGAGGAAAGAGACACACACACACACGAGGAAAGAGACACACACACACACGAGGAAAGAGACACACACACACACGAGGAAAGAGACACACACACACACACGAGGAAAGAGACACACACACACACACGAGGAAAGAGACACACACACACACGAGGAAAGAGACACACACACACACGAGGAAAGAGACACACACACACACGAGGAAAGAGACACACACACACACGAGGAAAGAGACACACACACACGAGGAAAGAGACACACACACACACACGAGGAAAGAGACACACACACACACACGAGGAAAGAGACACACACACACACGAGGAAAGAGACACACACACACACACACGAGGAAAGAGACACACACACACACACACGAGGAAAGATACACACACACACGAGGAAAGAGACACACACACACACGAGGAAAGAGACACACACACACGAGGAAAGAGACACACACACACACGAGGAAAGAGACACACACACACACGAGGAAAGAGACACACACACACACGAGGAAAGAGACACACACACACAAGGAAAGAGACACACACACGAGGAAAGAGACACACACACACACACACACACACACGAGGAAAGAGACACACACACACACACACGAGGAAAGAGACACACACACACACACGAGGAAAGAGACACACACACACACGAGGAAAGAGACACACACACACACACGAGGAAAGAGACACACACACACACACGAGGAAAGAGACACACACACACACGAGGAAAGAGACACACACACACACGAGGAAAGAGACACACACACACACGAGGAAAGAGACACACACACACACGAGGAAAGAGACACACACACACACGAGGAAAGAGACACACACACACACGAGGAAAGAGACACACACACACACGAGGAAAGAGACACACACACACACGAGGAAAGAGACACACACACACACGAGGAAAGAGACACACACACACACACACACGAGCAATGAGACACACACACACACACGAGGAAAGAGACACACACACACACACGAGGAAAGAGACACACACACACACACGAGGAAAGAGACACACACACACACGAGGAAAGAGACACACACACACACGAGGAAAGAGACACACACACACACGAGGAAAGAGACACACACACACACGAGGAAAGAGACACACACACACAAGGAAAGAGACACACACACACACACGAGGAAAGAGACACACACACACACACACACACGAGGAAAGAGACACACACACACACACACACACGAGGAAAGAGACACACACACACACACACGAGGAAAGAGACACACACACACGAGGAAAGAGACACACACACACGAGGAAAGAGACACACACACACACACGAGGAAAGAGACACACACACACACACGAGGAAAGAGACACACACACACACACACGAGGAAAGAGACACACACACACACACGAGGAAAGAGACACACACACACACACGAGGAAAGAGACACACACACACACACGAGGAAAGAGACACACACACACACACGAGGAAAGAGACACACACACACACACGAGGAAAGAGACACACACACACACACACACGAGGAAAGAGACACACACACACACACGAGGAAAGAGACACACACACACACACGAGGAAAGAGACACACACACACACACACACGAGGAAAGAGACACACACACACACACACGAGGAAAGAGACACACACACACACACGAGGAAAGAGACACACACACACACACGAGGAAAGAGACACACACACACACACACACGAGGAAAGAGACACACACACAGACACGAGGAAAGAGACACACACACACGAGGAAAGAGACACACACACACACACACGAGGAAAGAGACACACACACACACACACACGAGGAAAGAGACACACACACACACACACGAGGAAAGACACACACACACACACACGAGGAAAGAGACACACACACACACACGAGGAAAGACACACACACACACACACACACACACACACGAGGAAAGAGAGACACACACACGAGGAAAGAGACACACACACACGAGGAAAGAGACACACACACGAGGAAAGAGACACACCCGAGGAAAGAGACACACACACTCAGGGAAAGAGACACACACACACGGAAAGAGACACACACACACACACGGAAAGAGACACATACACACACGGAAAGAGACACACACACACTCACGGAAAGAGACACACACACACACGGAAAGAGACACACACACACACGGAAAGAGACACACACACACACGGAAAGAGACACACACACACACACACACACACACACAGACACGAGGAAAGAGACACACACACGAGGAAAGAGACACACACACACACGAGGAAAGAGACACACACACACACGAGGAAAGAGACACACACACACACACACACACACACACAAGGAAAGAGACACACACACACACACACACACAAGGAAAGAGACACACACACACACACACACACACGCACAGGAGGAAAGAGACACACACACACACACAGGAGGAAGGAGACACACACACACACACGAGGAAAGAGACACACACACACACACACACACACGAGGAAAGAGACACACACACACACACACACACAAGGAAAGAGACACACACACACACACACGAGGAAAGAGACACACACACACACACACAGGAGGAAAGAGACACACACACACACACACAGGAGGAAAGAGACACACACACACGAGTAAAGAGACAGACACACACACGAGGAAAGAGACACACACACACACGAGGAAAGAGACACACACACACACGAGGAAAGAGACACACACACACACGAGGAAAGAGACACACACACACACACGAGGAAGGAGGCACACACACACGAGGAAAGAGGCACACACACGAGGAAAGAGGCACACACACACGAGGAAAGAGGCACACACACGAGGAAAGAGGCACACACACACACACACACACACACACACGAGGAAAGAGACACAAAAACACACACACACACACGAGGAAAGAGACACACACACACACACACACGAGGAAAGAGACACACACACACACACACACGAGGAAAGAGACACACACACACACACGAGGAAAGAGACACACACACACACACGAGGAAAGAGACACACACACACACACGAGGAAAGAGACACACACACACACACGAGGAAAGAGACACACACACACACACGAGGAAAGAGTCACACACACACACACACACGAGGAAAGAGACACACACACACACACACACGAGGAAAGAGACACACACAAACACACACCAGGAAAGAGACACACACACACACACACCAGGAAAGAGACACACACACACACACACGAGGAAAGAGACACACACACACACACACGAGGAAAGAGACACACACACACACACGAGGAAAGAGACACACACACACACACGAGGAAAGAGACACACACACACACACGAGGAAAGAGACACACACACACACACGAGGAAAGAGACACACACACACGAGGAAAGAGACACACACACACGAGGAAAGAGACACACACACACGAGGAAAGAGACACACACACGAGGAAAGAGACACACACACACACACACACGAGGAAAGAGACACACACACACACACACACGAGGAAAGAGACACACACACACACACACACACACGAGGAAAGAGACACACACACACACACACACGAGGAAAGAGACACACACACACACACGAGGAAAGAGACACACACACACACACACGAGGAAACAGACACACACACACACACACGAGGAAACAGACACACACACACGAGGAAAGAGACACACACACACACACACGAGGAAAGAGACACACACACGAGGAAAGAGACACACACACGAGGAAAGAGACACACACACGAGGAAAGAGACACACACACGAGGAAAGAGACACACACACACACACGAGGTAAGAGACACACACACACACACGAGGAAAGAGACACACACACACACACGAGGAAAGAGACACACACACGAGGAAAGAGACACACACACACGAGGAAAGAGACACACACACACGAGGAAAGAGACACACACACACGAGGAAAGAGACACACACACGAGGAAAGAGACACACACACACACACGAGGAAAGAGACACACACACACACACACACGAGGAAAGAGACACACACACACACACACACGAGGAAAGAGACACACACACACACACACACGAGGAAAGAGACACACACACACACACACACGAGGAAAGAGACACACACACACACACACACGAGGAAAGAGACACACACACACACACACGAGGAAAGAGACACACACACACACACACACGAGGAAACAGACACACACACACACACACACGAGGAAAGAGACACACACACGAGGAAAGAGACACACACACGAGGAAAGAGACACACACACGAGGAAAGAGACACACACACGAGGAAAGAGACACACACACGAGGAAAGAGACACACACACGAGGAAAGAGACACACACACACACACACACACGAGGTAAGAGACACACACACACACACGAGGAAAGAGGCACACACACACACGAGGAAAGAGACACACACACACACGAGGAAAGAGACACACACACACACGAGGAAAGAGACACACACACACACGAGGAAAGAGACACACACACACACGAGGAAAGAGACACACACACACACGAGGAAAGAGACACACACACACACGAGGAAAGAGACACACACACACACGAGGAAAGAGACACACACACGAGGAAAGAGACACACACACGAGGAAAGAGACACACACACACACACACACGAGGTAAGAGACACACACACACACACACACGAGGAAAGAGGCACACACACACACACACACGAGGAAAGAGGCACACACGCACACGAGGAAAGAGACACACACACACACGAGGAAAGAGACACACACACGAGGAAAGACACACACACACACACACACACGAGGAAAGAGACACACACACACACGCACACACGAGGAAAGAGACACACACACACACACGAGGAAAGAGACACACACACACACGCACACACGAGGAAAGAGACACACACACACACACACACACGAGGAAAGAGACACACACACACACACACGAGGAAAGAGACACACACACACACACACACGAGGAAAGAGACACACACACACACACGAGGAAAGAGACACACACACACACACGAGGAAAGAGACACACACACACACACGAGGAAAGAGACACACACACACACACACACGAGGAAAGAGACACACACACACACGAGGAAAGAGACACACACACACGAGCAAAGAGACACACACACACGAGGAAAGAGACACACACACACACACACGAGGAAAGAGACACACACACACACGAGGAAAGAGACACACACACACACACGAGGAAAGAGACACACACACACACACGAGGAAAGAGACACACACACACACACGAGGAAAGAGACACACACACACACACGAGGAAAGAGACACACACACACACACACGAGGAAAGAGACACACACACACACACACACGAGGAAAGAGACACACACACACACACACACGAGGAAAGAGACACACACACACGAGGAAAGAGACACACACACACACACGAGGAAAGAGACACACACACACACACGAGGAAAGAGACACACACACACACACACGAGGAAAGAGACACACACACACACACACGAGGAAAGAGACACACACACACACACACGAGGAAAGAGACACACACACACACACACGAGGAAAGAGACACACACACACACACACGAGGAAAGAGACACACACACACACACACACGAGGAAAGAGACACACACACACACACACACGAGGAAAGAGACACACACACACACACGAGGAAAGAGACACACACACACACGAGGAAAGAGACACACACACACACACGAGGAAAGAGACACACACACACACACGAGGAAAGAGACACACACACACACACGAGGAAAGAGACACACACACACACACGAGGAAAGAGACACACACACACACACGAGGAAAGAGACACACACACACACACGAGGAAAGAGACACACACACACACACACGAGGAAAGAGACACACACGAGGAAAGAGACACACATAGAAAGAGACACACACACATAGAAAGAGACACACACACATACGAGGAAAGCGACACACACACACAGACACACGAGGAAAGACACACACAGACACACGAGGAAAGACACACACAGACACACGAGGAAAGACACACACAGACACACGAGGAAAGACACACACACACACACACGAGGAAAGAGACACACACACACACGAGGAAAGAGACACACACACACACGAGGAAAGAGACACACACACACACGAAGAAAGAGACACACACACACACACGAAGAAAGACACACACACACACGAGGAAAGAGACACACACACACACACGAGGAAAGAGACAGACACACACACACGAGGAAAGACACACACACACGAGGAAAGAGACACACACGAGGAAAGAGAAACACACGAGGAAAGAGAAACACACACACACACACACACGAGGAAAGAGACACACACACACGAGGAAAGAGAAACACACACACACAAGGAAAGAGACACACACACACGAGGAAAGAGACACACACACACACACACACACACACGAGGAAAGAGACACACACACACACGAGGAAAGAGACACACACACACACGAGGAAAGAGACACACACACACACGAGGAAAGAGACACACACACACACGAGGAAAGAGACACACACACACACACGAGGAAAGAGACACACACACACACACGAGGAAAGAGACACACACACACACACGAGGAAAGAGACACACACACACACACACACACACAGACGAGGAAAGAGACACACACACACACGAGGAAAGACACACACACACACACGAGGAAAGAGACACACACACACACACACGAGGAAAGAGACACACACACGGAAAGAGACACACACACGGAAAGAGACACACACACGGAAAGAGACACACACACGGAAAGAGACACACACACGGAAAGAGACACACACACACACACACACACACACACACGGAAAGAGACACACACACACACACACGGAAAGAGAGACACACACACACACACGGAAAGAGAGACACACACACACACACACACGGAAAGAGAGACAAACACACACACACACGGAAAGAGAGACACACACACACACACACACGGAACGAGAGACACAGACACACACGGAAAGAGAGACACACACACACACGTAAAGAGACACACACACACACGGAAAGAGAGAGACCCACACACACACACGGAAAGAGACAAACACACACACGGAAAGAGACACACACACACACGGAAAGAGACACACACACACACGGAAAGAGACACACACACACGGAAAGAGACACACACACACACGGAAAGAGACACACACACACACACACACACACACACACACACACGGAAAGAGACACACACACACACGGAAAGAGACACACACACACACGGAAAGAGACACACACACACATACACGGAAAGAGACACACACACACACACGGAAAGAGACACACACACACATACACGGAAAGAGACACACACACACACACGGAAAGAGACACACACACACACACGGAAAGAGACACACACACACACACGGAAAGAGACACACACACACACACGGAAAGAGACACACACACACGAGGAAAGAGACACACACACACGAGGAAAGAGACACACACACACACGAGGAAAGAGACACACACACACACGAGGAAAGAGACACACACACACACGAGGAAAGAGACACACACACACACACGAGGAAAGAGACACACACACACACACGAGGAAAGAGACACACACACACACGAGGAAAGAGACACACACACACACGAGGAAAGAGACACACACACACACGAGGAAAGAGACACACACACACGAGGAAAGAGACACACACACACACACGAGGAAAGAGACACACACACACACGAGGAAAGAGACACACACACACACACACGAGGAAAGAGACACACACACACACACACGAGGAAAGATACACACACACACGAGGAAAGAGACACACACACACACGAGGAAAGAGACACACACACACGAGGAAAGAGACACACACACACACGAGGAAAGAGACACACACACACACGAGGAAAGAGACACACACACACACGAGGAAAGAGACACACACACACAAGGAAAGAGACACACACACGAGGAAAGAGACACACACACACACACACACACACACGAGGAAAGAGACACACACACACACACACGAGGAAAGAGACACACACACACACACGAGGAAAGAGACACACACACACACACGAGGAAAGAGACACACACACACACACGAGGAAAGAGACACACACACACACACGAGGAAAGAGACACACACACACACGAGGAAAGAGACACACACACACACGAGGAAAGAGACACACACACACACGAGGAAAGAGACACACACACACACGAGGAAAGAGACACACACACACACGAGGAAAGAGACACACACACACACGAGGAAAGAGACACACACACACACGAGGAAAGAGACACACACACACACGAGGAAAGAGACACACACACACACGAGGAAAGAGACACACACACACACGAGGAAAGAGACACACACACACACACACGAGCAAAGAGACACACACACACACACGAGGAAAGAGACACACACACACACACGAGGAAAGAGACACACACACACACGAGGAAAGAGACACACACACACACGAGGAAAGAGACACACACACACACGAGGAAAGAGACACACACACACAAGGAAAGAGACACACACACACACACGAGGAAAGAGACACACACACACACACACACACGAGGAAAGAGACACACACACACACACACACACGAGGAAAGAGACACACACACACGAGGAAAGAGACACACACACACGAGGAAAGAGACACACACACACACACGAGGAAAGAGACACACACACACACACGAGGAAAGAGACACACACACACACACGAGGAAAGAGACACACACACACACACGAGGAAAGAGACACACACACACACACGAGGAAAGAGACACACACACACACACGAGGAAAGAGACACACACACACACACGAGGAAAGAGACACACACACACACACGAGGAAAGAGACACACACACACACACGAGGAAAGAGACACACACACACACACGAGGAAAGAGACACACACACACACACACACGAGGAAAGAGACACACACACACACACACACGAGGAAAGAGACACACACACACACACGAGGAAAGAGACACACACACACACACGAGGAAAGAGACACACACACACACACACACGAGGAAAGAGACACACACACACACGAGGAAAGAGACACACACACACACGAGGAAAGAGACACACACACACACACGAGGAAAGAGACACACACACACACACACACGAGGAAAGAGACACACACACAGACACGAGGAAAGAGACACACACACACACGAGGAAAGAGACACACACACACACACACGAGGAAAGAGACACACACACACACACACACGAGGAAAGAGACACACACACACACACACGAGGAAAGACACACACACACACACACGAGGAAAGAGACACACACACACACACGAGGAAAGACACACACACACACACACACACACACACGAGGAAAGAGAGACACACACACGAGGAAAGAGACACACACACACGAGGAAAGAGACACACACACGAGGAAAGAGACACACCCGAGGAAAGAGACACACACACTCAGGGAAAGAGACACACACACACGGAAAGAGACACACACACACACACACGGAAAGAGACACATACACACACGGAAAGAGACACACACACACTCACGGAAAGAGACACACACACACACGGAAAGAGACACACACACACACGGAAAGAGACACACACACACACGGAAAGAGACACACACACACACACACACACACACACAGACACGAGGAAAGAGACACACACACGAGGAAAGAGACACACACACACACGAGGAAAGAGACACACACACACACACACACACAAGGAAAGAGACACACACACACACACACACACACAAGGAAAGAGACACACACACACACACACACACACGCACAGGAGGAAAGAGACACACACACACACACAGGAGGAAGGAGACACACACACACACACACGAGGAAAGAGACACACACACACACACACACACGAGGAAAGAGACACACACACACACACACGAGGAAAGAGACACACACACACACACACAGGAGGAAAGAGACACACACACACACACACAGGAGGAAAGAGACACACACACACGAGGAAAGAGACAGACACACACGAGGAAAGAGACAGACACACACACGAGGAAAGAGACACACACACACACGAGGAAAGAGATACACACACACACGAGGAAAGAGACACACACACACACGAGGAAAGAGACACACACACACACACGAGGAAGGAGGCACACACACACGAGGAAAGAGGCACACACACGAGGAAAGAGGCACACACACACACACACACACACACGAGGAAAGAGACACAAAAACACACACACACACACGAGGAAAGAGACACACACACACACACGAGGAAAGAGACACACACACACACACGAGGAAAGAGACACACACACACACACGAGGAAAGAGACACACACACACACACGAGGAAAGAGACACACACACACACACGAGGAAAGAGACACACACACACACACGAGGAAAGAGACACACACACACACACGAGGAAAGAGACACACACACACACACACACGAGGAAAGAGACACACACACACACACACACGAGGAAAGAGACACACACAAACACACACCAGGAAAGAGACACACACACACACACACACCAGGAAAGAGACACACACACACACACACGAGGAAAGAGACACACACACACACACACGAGGAAAGAGACACACACACACACACGAGGAAAGAGACACACACACACACACGAGGAAAGAGACACACACACACACACGAGGAAAGAGACACACACACACACACGAGGAAAGAGACACACACACACGAGGAAAGAGACACACACACACGAGGAAAGAGACACACACACACGAGGAAAGAGACATACACACGAGGAAAGAGACACACACACACACACACACGAGGAAAGAGACACACACACACACACACACGAGGAAAGAGACACACACACACACACACACACACGAGGAAAGAGACACACACACACACACACGAGGAAAGAGACACACACACACACACGAGGAAAGAGACACACACACACACACACACGAGGAAAGAGACACACACACACACACACGAGGAAACAGACACACACACACACACACGAGGAAACAGACACACACACACACACACACGAGGAAAGAGACACACACACACACACACGAGGAAAGAGACACACACACGAGGAAAGAGACACACACACGAGGAAAGAGACACACACACGAGGAAAGAGACACACACACACACACGAGGTAAGAGACACACACACACACACGAGGAAAGAGACACACACACACACACGAGGAAAGAGACACACACACGAGGAAAGAGACACACACACACGAGGAAAGAGACACACACACACGAGGAAAGAGACACACACACACGAGGAAAGAGACACACACACGAGGAAAGAGACACACACACACACACGAGGAAAGAGACACACACACACACACACACGAGGAAAGAGACACACACACACACACACACGAGGAAAGAGACACACACACACACACACACGAGGAAAGAGACACACACACACACACACACGAGGAAAGAGACACACACACACACACACACGAGGAAAGAGACACACACACACACACACGAGGAAAGAGACACACACACACACACACACGAGGAAACAGACACACACACACACACACACGAGGAAAGAGACACACACACACACACACGAGGAAAGAGACACACACACGAGGAAAGAGACACACACACGAGGAAAGAGACACACACACGAGGAAAGAGACACACACACGAGGAAAGAGACACACACACGAGGAAAGAGACACACACACACACACACACACGAGGTAAGAGACACACACACACACACGAGGAAAGAGGCACACACGCACACGAGGAAAGAGACACACACACACACGAGGAAAGAGACACACACACACACGAGGAAAGAGACACACACACACACGAGGAAAGAGACACACACACACACGAGGAAAGAGACACACACACACACGAGGAAAGAGACACACACACACACGAGGAAAGAGACACACACACACACGAGGAAAGAGACACACACACGAGGAAAGAGACACACACACGAGGAAAGAGACACACACACGAGGAAAGAGACACACACACACACACACACGAGGTAAGAGACACACACACACACACACACGAGGAAAGAGGCACACACACACACACACACGAGGAAAGAGGCACACACGCACACGAGGAAAGAGACACACACACACACGAGGAAAGAGACACACACACGAGGAAAGACACACACACACACACACACACACGAGGAAAGAGACACACACACACACGCACACACGAGGAAAGAGACACACACACACACACGAGGAAAGAGACACACACACACACGCACACACGAGGAAAGAGACACACACACACACACACGAGGAAAGAGACACACACACACACACACGAGGAAAGAGACACACACACACACACACGAGGAAAGAGACACACACACACACACGAGGAAAGAGACACACACACACACACGAGGAAAGAGACACACACACACACACACACGAGGAAAGAGACACACACACACACACACACGAGGAAAGAGACACACACACACACGAGGAAAGAGACACACACACACGAGCAAAGAGACACACACACACGAGGAAAGAGACACACACACACGAGGAAAGAGACACACACACACGAGGAAAGAGACACACACACACACACACACGAGGAAAGAGACACACACACACACACGAGGAAAGAGACACACACACACACACGAGGAAAGAGACACACACACACACACGAGGAAAGAGACACACACACACACACGAGGAAAGAGACACACACACACACACACGAGGAAAGAGACACACACACACACACGAGGAAAGAGACACACACACACACACGAGGAAAGAGACACACACACACACACGAGGAAAGAGACACACACACACACACACGAGGAAAGAGACACACACACACACACACGAGGAAAGAGACACACACACACACGAGGAAAGAGACACACACACACACACACATACACACGAGGAAAGAGACACACACACACACACACGAGGAAAGAGACACACACACACACACACACGAGGAAAGAGACACACACACACACACACACGAGGAAAGAGACACACACACACACACACACGAGGAAAGAGACACACACACACACACACGAGGAAACAGACACACACACACACACACGAGGAAAGAGACACACACACGAGGAAACAGACACACACACGAGGAAAGAGACACACACACGAGGAAAGAGACACACACACACACACACACGAGGTAAGAGACACACACACACACACACACACACGAGGAAAGAGGCACACACGCACACGAGGAAAGAGACACACACACACACACACACACGAGGAAAGAGACACACACACACACACGAAGAAAGAGACACACACACGAGGAAAGACACACACACACACGCACACACGAGGAAAGAGACACACACACACACACACGAGGAAAGAGACACACACACACACACGAGGAAAGAGACACACACACACACACGAGGAAAGAGACACACACACACACACACGAGGAAAGAGACACACACACACACACGAGGAAAGAGACACACACACACACACGAGGAAAGAGACACACACACACACACACGAGGAAAGAGACACACACACACACACGAGGAAAGAGACACACACACACGAGGAAAGAGACACACACACACACACGAGGAAAGAGACACACACACACACACGAGGAAAGAGACACACACACACACACGAGGAAAGAGACACACACACACACACGAGGAAAGAGACACACACACACACACGAGGAAAGAGACACACACACACACACGAGGAAAGAGACACACACACACACACGAGGAAAGAGACACACACACACACACGAGGAAAGAGACACACACACACACACGAGGAAAGAGACACACACACGAGGAAAGACACACACAAACGAGGAAAGAGACACACACACACACGCACACACACGAGGAAAGAGACACACACACACACACGAGGAAAGAGACACACACACACACACGAGGAAAGAGACACACACACACACACACGAGGAAAGAGACACACACACACACACACGAGGAAAGAGACACACACACACACACGAGGAAAGAGACACACACACACACACGAGGAAAGAGACACACACACACACACGAGGAAAGAGACACACACACACACACGAGGAAAGAGACACACACACACACACGAGGAAAGAGACACACACACACACACGAGGAAAGAGACACACACACACACACGAGGAAAGAGACACACACACACACACGAGGAAAGAGACACACACACACACACACGAGGAAAGAGACACACACACACACACGAGGAAAGAGACACACACACACACACGAGGAAAGAGACACACACACACACGAGGAAAGAGACACACACACGAGGAAAGAGACACACACACACACACGAGGAAAGAGACACACACACACACACGAGGAAAGACACGCACACACGAGGAAAGAGACACACACGAGGAAGGGGACACACACGAGGAAAGAGACACACACACACACACACGAGGAAAGAGACACACACACACACACACGAGGAAAGAGACACACACACACGAGGAAAGAGACACACACACACGAGGAAAGAGACACACACACACGAGGAAAGAGACACACACACACACACACGAGGAAAGAGACACACACACACACGAGGAAAGAGACACACACACACACGAGGAAAGAGACACACACACACACACACGAGGAAAGAGACACACACACACACACACGAGGAAAGAGACACACACACACACACACGAGGAAAGAGACACACACACACACACACACACGAGGAAAGAGACACACACACACACACACACAGACGAGGAAAGAGACACACACACACACGAGGAAAGACACACACACACACGAGGAAAGAGACACACACACACACACACACGAGGAAAGAGACACACACACACACACACGAGGAAAGAGACACACACACGGAAAGAGACACACACACGGAAAGAGACACACACACACACACACGGAAAGAGACACCCACACACAAGGAAAGAGACACACACACACACACACACACACACACACACACGGAAAGAGAGACACACACACACACACGGAAAGAGAGACACACACACACACGGAAAGAGAGACACACACACACACACACGGAAAGAGAGACAAACACACACACACACGGAAAGAGAGACACACACACACACACACACACACACGGAACGAGAGACACAGACACACACGGAAAGAGAGACACACACACACACACACACACGGAAAGAGACACACACACACACGGAAAGAGACACACACACACACGGAAAGAGACACACACACACACGGAAAGAGACACACACACACACGGAAAGAGACACACACACACACACACACACACGGAAAGAGAGAGACACACACACACACACGGAAAGAGACACACACACACACGGAAAGAGACACACACACACACACACACACACGGAAAGAGAGAGAGACACACACACACACGGAAAGAGACACACACACACACGGAAAGAGACACACACACACACGGAAAGAGACACACACACACACACACACACACACACACACACACACACACACGGAAAGAGAGAGAGACACACACACACACACGGAAAGAGACACACACACACACGGAAAGAGACACACACACACACACACACACACACGGAAAGAGACACACACACACACACGGAAAGAGACACACACACACACACGGAAAGAGACACACACACACAAGGAAAGAGACACACACACACACACGAGGAAAGAGACACACACACACACGAGGAAAGAGACACACACACACGAGGAAAGAGACACACACACACACGAGGAAAGAGACACACACACACACGAGGAAAGAGACACACACACACACACGAGGAAAGAGACACACACACACACACGAGGAAAGAGACACACACACACACGAGGAAAGAGACACACACACACACGAGGAAAGAGACACACACACACACGAGGAAAGAGACACACACACACACAAGGAAAGAGACACACACACACAAGGAAAGAGACACACACACACGAGGAAAGAGACACACACACACACACGAGGAAAGAGACACACACACACGAGGAAAGAGACACACACACACACACACGAGGAAAGAGACACACACACACACGAGGAAAGAGACACACACACACGAGGAAAGAGACACACACACACAAGGAAAGAGACACACACACACACACGAGGAAAGAGACACACACACACGAGGAAAGAGACACACACACACAAGGAAAGAGACACACACACACACACGAGGAAAGAGACACACACACACGAGGAAAGAGACACACACACACACGAGGAAAGAGACACACACACACGAGGAAAGAGACACACACACACGAGGAAAGAGACACACACACACACACACGAGGAAAGAGACACACACACACACACACGAGGAAAGAGACACACACACACACACACGAGGAAAGAGACACACACACACACACACGAGGAAAGAGACACACACACACACACACGAGGAAAGAGACACACACACACGAGGAAAGAGACACACACACACACACGGAAAGAGACACACACACACACACGAGGAAAGAGACACACACACACACACACGAGGAAAGAGACACACACACACACACGAGGAAAGAGACACACACACACACACGAGGAAAGAGACACACACACACACACGAGGAAAGAGACACACACACACACACGAGGAAAGAGACACACACACACACACACGAGGAAAGAGACACACACACACACACACACACGAGGAAAGAGACACACACACACACACACACGAGGAAAGAGACACACACACACACACACGAGGAAAGAGACACACACACACACACGAGGAAAGAGACACACACACACACACGAGGAAAGAGACACACACACACACACACACACACGAGGAAAGAGACACACACACACACACACACACGAGGAAAGAGACACACACACAGACACGAGGAAAGAGACACACACACACACACACGAGGAAAGAGACACACACACACACACACGAGGAAAGAGACACACACACACACACACACACACACGAGGAAAGAGACACACACACACACACACGAGGAAAGACACACACACGAGGAAAGAGACACACACACACACACACGAGGAAAGAGACACACACACACGAGGAAAGAGACACACACACACGAGGAAAGAGACACACACACACGAGGAAAGAGACACACACACGAGGAAAGAGACACACACGAGGAAAGAGACACACACACTCAGGGAAAGAGACACACACACACGGAAAGAGACACACACACACGGAAAGAGACACACACACACACACGGAAGGAGACACATACACACACGGAAAGAGACACACACACACACACGGAAAGAGACACACACACACACACGGAAAGAGACACACACACACACACGGAAAGAGACACACACACACACGAGGAAAGAGACACACACACACACGAGGAAAGAGACACACACACACACGAGGAAAGAGACACACACACACACGAGGAAAGAGACACACACACACGAGGAAAGAGACACACACACACACACGAGGAAAGAGACACACACACACACGAGGAAAGAGACACACACACACACACACGAGGAAAGAGACACACACACACACACACGAGGAAAGATACACACACACACGAGGAAAGAGACACACACACACACGAGGAAAGAGACACACACACACACGAGGAAAGAGACACACACACACGGGGAAAGAGACACACACACACACGAGGAAAGAGACACACACACACACGAGGAAAGAGACACACACACACACACACACACACGAGGAAAGAGACACACACACACACACACACACACACGAGGAAAGAGACACACACACACACACGAGGAAAGAGACACACACACACACACGAGGAAAGAGACACACACACACACACGAGGAAAGAGACACACACACACACACGAGGAAAGAGACACACACACACACACGAGGAAAGAGACACACACACACACGAGGAAAGAGACACACACACACACGAGGAAAGAGACACACACACACACGAGGAAAGAGACACACACACACACGAGGAAAGAGACACACACACACACGAGGAAAGAGACACACACACATACGAGGAAAGAGACACACACACACACGAGGAAAGAGACACACACACACACGAGGAAAGAGACACACACACACACACACGAGCAAAGAGACACACACACACACACGAGGAAAGAGACACACACACACACACGAGGAAAGAGACACACACACACACACGAGGAAAGAGACACACACACACACACGAGGAAAGAGACACACACACACACGAGGAAAGAGACACACACACACACGAGGAAAGAGACACACACACACAAGGAAAGAGACACACACACACACACGAGGAAAGAGACACACACACACACACACACACACGAGGAAAGAGACACACACACACACACACACACGAGGAAAGAGACACACACACACACACACGAGGAAAGAGACACACACACACGAGGAAAGAGACACACACACACGAGGAAAGAGACACACACACACACACGAGGAAAGAGACACACACACACACACGAGGAAAGAGACACACACACACACACGAGGAAAGAGACACACACACACACACGAGGAAAGAGACACACACACACACACGAGGAAAGAGACACACACACACACACGAGGAAAGAGACACACACACACACACACGAGGAAAGAGACACACACACACACACACACGAGGAAAGAGACACACACACACACACGAGGAAAGAGACACACACACACACACACGAGGAAAGAGACACACACACACACACGAGGAAAGAGACACACACACACACACGAGGAAAGAGACACACACACACACGAGGAAAGAGACACACACACAGACACGAGGAAAGAGACACACACACACACACGAGGAAAGAGACACACACACACACACACACACACGAGGAAAGAGACACACACACACACACACACGAGGAAAGACACACACACACACACACGAGGAAAGAGACACACACACACACACGAGGAAAGACACACACACACACACACACACACGAGGAAAGAGAGACACACACACGAGGAAAGAGACACACACACACGAGGAAAGAGACACACACACGAGGAAAGAGACACACCCGAGGAAAGAGACACACCCGAGGAAAGAGACACACACACTCAGGGAAAGAGACACACACACACGGAAAGAGACACACACACACACACGGAAAGAGACACATACACACACGGAAAGAGACACACACACACTCACGGAAAGAGACACACACACACACGGAAAGAGACACACACACACACGGAAAGAGACACACACACACACGGAAAGAGACACACACACACACACACACACACACACACACACACACACACACACAGACACGAGGAAAGAGACACACACACGAGGAAAGAGACACACACACACACGAGGAAAGAGACACACACACACACACACACACACACACAAGGAAAGAGACACACACACACACACACACAAGGAAAGAGACACACACACACACACACACACACGCACAGGAGGAAAGAGACACACACACACACACAGGAGGAAGGAGACACACACACACACACGAGGAAAGAGACACACACACACACACACACACGAGGAAAGAGACACACACACACACACACACACACAAGGAAAGAGACACACACACACACACACGAGGAAAGAGACACACACACACACACACAGGAGGAAAGAGACACACACACACACACAGGAGGAAAGAGACACACACACACGAGGAAAGAGACAGACACACACACGAGGAAAGAGACACACACACACACGAGGAAAGAGACACACACACACACGAGGAAAGAGACACACACACACACACGAGGAAGGAGGCACACACACACGAGGAAAGAGGCACACACACACGAGGAAAGAGGCACACACACACACACACACACACACACGAGGAAAGAGACACAAAAACACACACACACACACGAGGAAAGAGACACACACACACACACACGAGGAAAGAGACACACACACACACACGAGGAAAGAGACACACACACACACACGAGGAAAGAGACACACACACACACACGAGGAAAGAGACACACACACACACACGAGGAAAGAGACACACACACACACACACACGAGGAAAGAGACACACACACACACACACACGAGGAAAGAGACACACACAAACACACACCAGGAAAGAGACACACACACACACACACCAGGAAAGAGACACACACACACACACACACGAGGAAAGAGACACACACACACACACGAGGAAAGAGACACACACACACACACGAGGAAAGAGACACACACACACACACGAGGAAAGAGACACACACACACGAGGAAAGAGACACACACACACGAGGAAAGAGACACACACACGAGGAAAGAGACACACACACACACACACACGAGGAAAGAGACACACACACACACACACACGAGGAAAGAGACACACACACACACACACACACACGAGGAAAGAGACACACACACACACACACACGAGGAAAGAGACACACACACACACACGAGGAAAGAGACACACACACACACACACACGAGGAAAGAGACACACACACACACACACGAGGAAACAGACACACACACACACACACGAGGAAACAGACACACACACACACACACACGAGGAAACAGACACACACACACACACACACGAGGAAAGAGACACACACACACACACACGAGGAAAGAGACACACACACGAGGAAAGAGACACACACACGAGGAAAGAGACACACACACGAGGAAAGAGACACACACACGAGGAAAGAGACACACACACGAGGAAAGAGACACACACACGAGGAAAGAGACACACACACACACACACACACGAGGTAAGAGACACACACACACACACGAGGAAAGAGACACACACACACACACGAGGAAAGAGACACACACACGAGGAAAGAGACACACACACACGAGGAAAGAGACACACACACACGAGGAAAGAGACACACACACACGAGGAAAGAGACACACACACGAGGAAAGAGACACACACACACACACGAGGAAAGAGACACACACACACACACACACGAGGAAAGAGACACACACACACACACACACGAGGAAAGAGACACACACACACACACACACGAGGAAAGAGACACACACACACACACACACGAGGAAAGAGACACACACACACACACACACGAGGAAAGAGACACACACACACACGAGGAAAGAGACACACACACACACGAGGAAAGAGACACACACACACACACACGAGGAAAGAGACACACACACACACACACGAGGAAACAGACACACACACACACACACACGAGGAAAGAGACACACACACGAGGAAAGAGACACACACACGAGGAAAGAGACACACACACGAGGAAAGAGACACACACACGAGGAAAGAGACACACACACGAGGAAAGAGACACACACACACACACACACGAGGTAAGAGACACACACACACACACGAGGAAAGAGGCACACACGCACACGAGGAAAGAGACACACACACACACGAGGAAAGAGACACACACACACACGAGGAAAGAGACACACACACACACGAGGAAAGAGACACACACACACACGAGGAAAGAGACACACACACACACGAGGAAAGAGACACACACACACACGAGGAAAGAGACACACACACACACGAGGAAAGAGACACACACACGAGGAAAGAGACACACACACGAGGAAAGAGACACACACACACACACACACGAGGTAAGAGACACACACACACACACACGAGGAAAGAGGCACACACACACACACACACGAGGAAAGAGGCACACACGCACACGAGGAAAGAGACACACACACACACGAGGAAAGAGACACACACACGAGGAAAGACACACACACACACACACACACGAGGAAAGAGACACACACACACACACGAGGAAAGAGACACACACACACACACGAGGAAAGAGACACACACACACACGCACACACGAGGAAAGAGACACACACACACACACACGAGGAAAGAGACACACACACACACACGAGGAAAGAGACACACACACACACACACACGAGGAAAGAGACACACACACACACACGAGGAAAGAGACACACACACACACACACACGAGGAAAGAGACACACACACACACGAGGAAAGAGACACACACACACACGAGGAAAGAGACACACACACACGAGCAAAGAGACACACACACACGAGGAAAGAGACACACACACACGAGGAAAGAGACACACACACACACACACGAGGAAAGAGACACACACACACACACGAGGAAAGAGACACACACACACACACGAGGAAAGAGACACACACACACACACGAGGAAAGAGACACACACACACACACACGAGGAAAGAGACACACACACACACACACGAGGAAAGAGACACACACACACACACACGAGGAAAGAGACACACACACACACACGAGGAAAGAGACACACACACACACACGAGGAAAGAGACACACACACACACACGAGGAAAGAGACACACACACACACACGAGGAAAGAGACACACACACACACACACGAGGAAAGAGACACACACACACACACACGAGGAAAGAGACACACACACACACGAGGAAAGAGACACACACACACACACACGAGGAAAGAGACACACACACACACACACACGAGGAAAGAGACACACACACACACACACACGAGGAAAGAGACACACACACACACACACACACACGAGGAAAGAGACACACACACACACACACGAGGAAACAGACACACACACACACACACGAGGAAAGAGACACACACACGAGGAAACAGACACACACACGAGGAAAGAGACACACACACGAGGAAAGAGACACACACACACACACACGAGGTAAGAGACACACACACACACACACACACACGAGGAAAGAGGCACACACGCACACGAGGAAAGAGACACACACACACACACACGAAGAAAGAGACACACACACGAGGAAAGACACACACACACACACGAAGAAAGAGACACACACACGAGGAAAGACACACACACACACGCACACACGAGGAAAGAGACACACACACACACACACGAGGAAAGAGACACACACACACACACGAGGAAAGAGACACACACACACACACGAGGAAAGAGACACACACACACACACGAGGAAAGAGACACACACACACACACGAGGAAAGAGACACACACACACACACGAGGAAAGAGACACACACACACACACGAGGAAAGAGACACACACACACACACGAGGAAAGAGACACACACACACACACGAGGAAAGAGACACACACACACACACGAGGAAAGAGACACACACACACACACGAGGAAAGAGACACACACACACACACGAGGAAAGAGACACACACACACACGCACACACACGAGGAAAGAGACACACACACACACGCACACACACGAGGAAAGAGACACACACACACACACACGAGGAAAGAGACACACACACACACACACGAGGAAAGAGACACACACACACACACGAGGAAAGAGACACACACACACACACGAGGAAAGAGACACACACACACACACGAGGAAAGAGACACACACACACACGAGGAAAGAGACACACACACACACACGAGGAAAGAGACACACACACACACACGAGGAAAGAGACACACACACACACACGAGGAAAGAGACACACACACACACACGAGGAAAGAGACACACACACACACACGAGGAAAGAGACACACACACACACACGAGGAAAGAGACACACACACACACACGAGGAAAGAGACACACACACACACGAGGAAAGAGACACACACACACACACACGAGGAAAGAGACACACACACACACACGAGGAAAGAGACACACACACACACACGAGGAAAGAGACACACACACGAGGAAAGAGACACACCACACACACACGAGGAAAGAGACACACACACACACACGAGGAAAGACACGCACACACGAGGAAAGAGACACACACGAGGAAGGGGACACACACGAGGAAAGAGACACACACACACACACACGAGGAAAGAGACACACACACACGAGGAAAGAGACACACACACACGAGGAAAGAGACACACACACACGAGGAAAGAGACACACACACACACGAGGAAAGAGACACACACACACACGAGGAAAGAGACACACACACACACGAGGAAAGAGACACACACACACGAGGAAAGAGACACACACACACACGAGGAAAGAGACACACACACACACACACGAGGAAAGAGACACACACACACACACACACGAGGAAAGAGACACACACACACACACACACACAGACGAGGAAAGAGACACACACACACACGAGGAAAGACACACACACACACGAGGAAAGAGACACACACACACACACACACGAGGAAAGAGACACACACACACACACACGAGGAAAGAGACACACACACGGAAAGAGACACACACACGGAAAGAGACACACACACGGAAAGAGACACACACACGGAAAGAGACACACACACACACACACACACGGAAAGAGACACCCACACACAAGGAAAGAGACACACACACACACACACACACACACACACACACACACACGGAAAGAGAGACACACACACACACACGGAAAGAGAGACACACACACACACGGAAAGAGAGACACACACACACACACACGGAAAGAGAGACAAACACACACACACACGGAAAGAGAGACACACACACACACACACACACACACACGGAACGAGAGACACAGACACACACGGAAAGAGAGACACACACACACACACACACACGGAAAGAGAGAGACACACACACACACACGGAAAGAGACACACACACACACGGAAAGAGACACACACACACACGGAAAGAGACACACACACACACACACACACGGAAAGAGAGAGACACACACACACACACGGAAAGAGACACACACACACACGGAAAGAGACACACACACGGAAAGAGACACACACACACACACACACACACGGAAAGAGAGAGAGACACACACACACACGGAAAGAGACACACACACACACGGAAAGAGACACACACACACACGGAAAGAGACACACACACACACGGAAAGAGACACACACACACACACACACACACACACACACACACACGGAAAGAGAGAGACACACACACACACACACGGAAAGAGACACACACACACACGGAAAGAGACACACACACACACACATACACGGAAAGAGACACACACACACACACGGAAAGAGACACACACACACACACGGAAAGAGACACACACACACACACGGAAAGAGACACACACACACACACGGAAAGAGACACACACACACAAGGAAAGAGACACACACACACACACGAGGAAAGAGACACACACACACACACACACACGAGGAAAGAGACACACACACACACACGAGGAAAGAGACACACACACACACACGGAAAGAGACACACACACACACACACACACACACACACACACACACACGGAAAGAGAGAGACACACACACACACACACACGGAAAGAGACACACACACACACGGAAAGAGACACACACACACACACATACACGGAAAGAGACACACACACACACACGGAAAGAGACACACACACACACACGGAAAGAGACACACACACACACACGGAAAGAGACACACACACACACACGGAAAGAGACACACACACACACACGGAAAGAGACACACACACACACAAGGAAAGAGACACACACACACACACGAGGAAAGAGACACACACACACACACGAGGAAAGAGACACACACACACACACGAGGAAAGAGACACACACACACACACACACACGAGGAAAGAGACACACACACACACACACACGAGGAAAGAGACACACACACACACACACGAGGAAAGAGACACACACACACACACGAGGAAAGAGACACACACACACACATGAGGAAAGAGACACACACACACACGAGGAAAGAGACACACACACACACGAGGAAAGAGACACACACACACACGAGGAAAGAGACACACACACACACGAGGAAAGAGACACACACACACACGAGGAAAGAGACACACACACACACGAGGAAAGAGACACACACACACACACGAGGAAAGAGACACACACACACACACGAGGAAAGAGACACACACACACACGAGGAAAGAGACACACACACACACGAGGAAAGAGACACACACACACACAAGGAAAGAGACACACACACACAAGGAAAGAGACACACACACACAAGGAAAGAGACACACACACACAAGGAAAGAGACACACACACACACACGAGGAAAGAGACACACACACACGAGGAAAGAGACACACACACACACACACACGAGGAAAGAGACACACACACACACGAGGAAAGAGACACACACACACGAGGAAAGAGACACACACACACGAGGAAAGAGACACACACACACACACGAGGAAAGAGACACACACACACGAGGAAAGAGACACACACACACACACACGAGGAAAGAGACACACACACACACGAGGAAAGAGACACACACACACACGAGGAAAGAGACACACACACACGAGGAAAGAGACACACACACACACACGAGGAAAGAGACACACACACACGAGGAAAGAGACACACACACACACGAGGAAAGAGACACACACACACGAGGAAAGAGACACACACACACGAGGAAAGAGACACACACACACACACGAGGAAAGAGACACACACACACGAGGAAAGAGACACACACACACACACACACGAGGAAAGAGACACACACACACACACACGAGGAAAGAGACACACACACACGAGGAAAGAGACACACACACACGAGGAAAGAGACACACACACACACACGGAAAGAGACACACACACACACACGAGGAAAGAGACACACACACACACACGAGGAAAGAGACACACACACACACGAGGAAAGAGACACACACACACACACGAGGAAAGAGACACACACACACACACGAGGAAAGAGACACACACACACACACGAGGAAAGAGACACACACACACACACGAGGAAAGAGACACACACACACACACACACACACGAGGAAAGAGACACACACACACACACACACACGAGGAAAGAGACACACACACACACACACACGAGGAAAGAGACACACACACACACACACACGAGGAAAGAGACACACACACACACACACGAGGAAAGAGACACACACACACACACGAGGAAAGAGACACACACACACACACGAGGAAAGAGACACACACACACACACACACGAGGAAAGAGACACACACACAGACACGAGGAAAGAGACACACACACACACACACGAGGAAAGAGACACACACACACACACACGAGGAAAGAGACACACACACACACACACACACACACGAGGAAAGAGACACACACACACACACACGAGGAAAGACACACACACGAGGAAAGAGACACACACACACACACACGAGGAAAGAGACACACACACACAAGGAAAGAGACACACACACACGAGGAAAGAGACACACACACACGAGGAAAGAGACACACACACGAGGAAAGAGACACACACACGAGGAAAGAGACACACACACTCAGGGAAAGAGACACACACACACGGAAAGAGACACACACACACACACGGAAAGAGACACACACACACACACGGAAGGAGACACATACACACACGGAAAGAGACACACACACACACACGGAAAGAGACACACACACACACACGGAAAGAGACACACACACACACACGGAAAGAGACACACACACACACACACACGAGGAAAGAGACACACACACGAGGAAAGAGACACACACACGAGGAAAGAGACACACACACACACGAGGAAAGAGACACACACACACACGAGGAAAGAGACACACACACACACGAGGAAAGAGACACACACACACACACACACACACAAGGAAAGAGACACACACACACACACACACACAAGGAAAGAGACACACACACAGACACACACACACGCACAGGAGGAAAGAGACACACACACACACACACAGGAGGAAGGAGACACACACACACACACGAGTAAAGAGACACACACACACACACACACACGAGGAAAGAGACACACACACACACACACACACACAAGGAAAGAGACACACACACACACAAGGAAAGAGACACACACACACACACACAAGGAAAGAGACACACACACACACACAGGAGGAAAGAGACACACACACACACACGAGGAAAGAGACACACACACACGAGGAAAGAGACACACACACACACGAGGAAAGAGACACACACACACACGAGGAAAGAGACACACACACACACACGAGGAAAGAGACACACACACACACACGAGGAAAGAGACACACACACACACACGAGGAAAGAGGCACACACACACGAGGAAAGAGGCACACACACACGAGGAAAGAGGCACACACACACGAGGAAAGAGGCACACACACACGAGGAAAGAGGCACACACACACACACACACACGAGGAAAGAGACACAAAAACACACACACACACGAGCAAAGAGACACACACACACACGAGGAAAGAGACACACACACACACACACGAGGAAAGAGACACACACACACACACGAGGAAAGACACACACACACACACACACGAGGAAAGAGACACACACACACACACGAGGAAACAGACACACACACACACACACGAGGAAAGAGACACACACACACACACGAGGAAAGAGACACACACACACACACACGAGGAAAGAGACACACACACACGAGGAAAGAGACACACACACACACACGAGGAAAGAGACACACACACACACACACACGAGGAAAGAGACACACACACACACACACGAGGAAAGAGACACACACACACACGAGGAAAGAGACACACACACACACACACGAGGAAAGAGACACACACACACACACACGAGGAAAGAGACACACACACACACACACGAGGAAAGAGACACACACACACACACACGAGGAAAGAGACACACACACACACACACGAGGAAAGAGACACACACACACACACGAGGAAAGAGACACACACACACACACACGAGGAAAGAGACACACACACACACACGAGGAAAGAGACACACACACACACACGAGGAAAGAGACACACACACACACACACACGAGGAAAGAGACACACACAAACACACACCAGGAAAGAGACACACACACACACACACACCAGGAAAGAGACACACACACACACACACACGAGGAAAGAGACACACACACACACACGAGGAAAGAGACACACACACACACGAGGAAAGAGACACACACACACACACACGAGGAAAGAGACACACACACGAGGAAAGAGACACACACACGAGGAAAGAGACACACACACACACGAGGAAAGAGACACACACACACGAGGAAAGAGACACACACACACACACGAGGAAAGAGACACACACACACACACGAGGAAAGACACACACACACACACGAGGAAAGAGACACACACACACACACACACACGAGGAAAGAGACACACACACACACACGAGGAAAGAGACACACACACACACACGAGGAAAGAGACACACACACACACACACACGAGGGAAGAGACACACACACACACACACGAGGAAAGAGACACACACACACACACACACGAGGAAAGAGACACACACACGAGGAAAGAGACACACACACGAGGAAAGAGACACACACACGAGGAAAGAGACACACACACGAGGAAAGAGACACACACACGAGGAAAGAGACACACACACGAGGTAAGAGACACACACACACACACACACGAGGAAAGAGGCACACACGCACACGAGGAAAGAGACACACACGCACACGAGGAAAGAGACACACACGCACACGAGGAAAGACACACACACGAGGAAAGACACACACACGAGGAAAGACACACACACGAGGAAAGACACACACACACACACACACGAGGAAAGAGACACACACACACACGCACACACGAGGAAAGAGACACACACACACACGCACACACGAGGAAAGAGACACACACACACACACGAGGAAAGAGACACACACACACACGAGGAAAGAGACACACACACACACGAGGAAAGAGACACACACACACACGCACACACGAGGAAAGAGACACACACACACACACACGAGGAAAGACACACACACACACACGAGGAAAGAGACACACACACACACACGAGGAAAGAGACACACACACACACGAGGAAAGAGACACACACACACACACGAGGAAAGAGACACACACACACACACACGAGGAAAGAGACACACACACACACGAGGAAAGAGACACACACACACACGAGGAAAGAGACACACACACACACACACGAGGAAAGAGACACACACACACACACGAGGAAAGAGACACACACACACACACGAGGAAAGAGACACACACACACACACGAGGAAAGAGACACACACACACACACGAGGAAAGAGACACACACACACACACGAGGAAAGAGACACACACACACACACGAGGAAAGAGACACACACACACACACACGAGGAAAGAGACACACACACACACACGAGGAAAGAGACACACACACACACACGAGGAAAGAGACACACACACACACACGAGGAAAGAGACACACACACACGAGGAAAGAGACACACACACACACACGAGGAAAGAGACACACACACACACACACGAGGAAACAGACACACACACACACACACACGAGGAAAGAGACACACACACACACACACACACGAGGAAAGAGACACACACACGAGGAAAGAGACACACACACGAGGAAAGAGACACACACACGAGGAAAGAGACACACACACGAGGAAAGAGACACACACACGAGGAAAGAGACACACACACACACGAGGTAAGAGACACACACACACGAGGTAAGAGACACACACACACGAGGTAAGAGACACACACACACGAGGTAAGAGACACACACACACACGAGGTAAGAGACACACACACACACACACACACACGAGGAAAGAGGCACACACGCACACGAGGAAAGAGACACACACACACACACACGAGGAAAGAGACACACACACACACACGAGCAAAGAGACACACACACGAGGAAAGACACACACACACACGCACACACAAGGAAAGAGACACACACACACACACACGAGGAAAGAGACACACACACACACACACGAGGAAAGAGACACACACACACACACACACGAGGAAAGAGACACACACACACACACACACGAGGAAAGAGACACACACACACGCACGAGGAAAGAGACACACACACGCACGAGGAAAGAGACACACACACACACGAGGAAAGAGACACACACACACACGCACGAGGAAAGAGACACACACACACGCACGAGGAAAGAGACACACACACACACGAGGAAAGAGACACACACACGAGGAAAGAGACACACACACACACACGAGGAAAGAGACACACACACACACACACACACACACGAGGAAAGAGACACACACACGAGGAAAGAGACACACACACGAGGAAAGAGACACACACACACACGAGGAAAGAGACACACACACACACACACACACACACAAGGAAAGAGACAAACACACACACACACACACAAGGAAAGAGACACACACACACACACAGGAGGAAAGAGACACACACACACACACAGGAGGAAAGAGACACACACACACACACACACGAGGAAAGAGACACACACACACACACACACACACACACACAAGGAAAGAGACACACACACACACACACAAGGAAAGAGACACACACACACACACACAGGAGGAAAGAGACACACACACACGAGGAAAGAGACACACACACACACGAGGAAAGAGACACACACACACACGAGGAAAGAGACACACACACACACGAGGAAAGAGACACACACACACACGAGGAAAGAGACACACACACACACACGAGGAAAGAGGCACACACACACGAGGAAAGAGGCACACACACACGAGGAAAGAGGCACACACACACGAGGAAAGAGGCACACACACACGAGGAAAGAGGCACACACACACTAGGAAAGAGGCACACACACACTAGGAAAGAGGCACACACACACGAGGAAAGAGGCACACACACACGAGGAAAGAGACACAAAAACACACACACACACACGAGGAAAGAGACACAAAAACACACACACACACACGAGGAAAGAGACACACACACACACACACACGAGGAAAGAGACATACACACACACACGAGGAAAGACACACACACACACACACGAGGAAAGACACACACACACACACGAGGAAAGAGACACACACACACACACGAGGAAAGAGACACACACACACACACGAGGAAAGAGACACACACACACACACGAGGAAAGAGACACACACACACACACGAGGAAAGAGACACACACACACACACGAGGAAAGAGACACACACACACACACGAGGAAAGAGACACACACACACACACGAGGAAAGAGACACACACACACACACGAGGAAAGAGACACACACACACACACACACACGAGGAAAGAGACACACACACACACACACACACACGAGGAAAGAGACACACACACACACACACACGAGGAAAGAGACACACACACACGGAAAGAGACACACACACACACACACACGAGGAAAGAGACACACACACACACACGAGGAAAGACACACACACACACACACACGAGGAAAGAGACACACACACACACACGAGGAAAGAGACACACACACACACACGAGGAAAGAGACACACACACACACACGAGGAAAGAGACACACACACACACACACACGAGGAAAGAGACACACACACACACACACACGAGGAAAGAGACACACACAAACACACACCAGGAAAGAGACACACACACACACGAGGAAAGAGACACACACACGAGGAAAGAGACGCACACACGAGGAAAGAGACACACACACACGAGGAAAGAGACACACACACACGAGGAAAGAGACACACACACACGAGGAAAGAGACACACACACACGAGGAAAGAGACACACACACACACACACGAGGAAAGAGACACACACACACACACGAGGAAAGAGACACACACACACACACACACGAGGAAAGAGACACACACACACACACACGAGGAAAGAGACACACACACACACACACGAGGAAAGAGACACACACACACACACACACGAGGAAAGAGACACACACACACACACACACGAGGAAAGAGACACACACACGAGGAAAGAGACACACACACGAGGAAAGAGACACACACACGAGGAAAGAGACACACACACGAGGAAAGAGACACACACACGAGGAAAGAGACACACACACGAGGAAAGAGACACACACACACACACACACACGAGGTAAGAGACACACACACACACACACACACGAGGAAAGAGGCACACACGCACACGAGGAAAGAGACACACACACACACACACACACACACGAGGAAAGAGACACACACACACACACACACACACACACACACGAGGAAAGAGACACACACGCACACACGAGGAAAGAGACACACACGCACACGAGGAAAGAGACACACACGCACACGAGGAAAGAGACACACACGCACACGAGGAAAGACACACACACACACACACACGAGGAAAGACACACACACACACACACACGAGGAAAGAGAGACACACACACACACACGAGGAAAGAGACACACACACACACACACGAGGAAAGAGACACACACACACACACACACACGAGGAAAGAGACACACACACACACACACACACACGAGGAAAGAGACACACACACACACACACACGAGGAAAGAGACACACACACACACACACACGAGGAAAGAGACACACACACACACACACACGAGGAAAGAGACACACACACACACACACACGAGGAAAGAGACACACACACACACACGAGGAAAGAGACACACACACACACACACACGAGGAAAGAGACACACACACACACACACACGAGGAAAGAGACACACACACACACACACGAGGAAAGAGACACACACACACACACGAGGAAAGAGACACACACACACACACGAGGAAAGAGACACACACACACACGAGGAAAGAGACACACACACACACACGAGGAAAGAGACACACACACACACACGAGGAAAGAGACACACACACACACACGAGGAAAGAGACACACACACACACACGAGGAAAGAGACACACACACACGAGGAAAGAGACACACACACACACGAGGAAAGAGACACACACACACACACGAGGAAAGAGACACACACACACACACGAGGAAAGAGACACACACACACACACACACAAGAGACACACACACACACACACACGAGGAAAGAGACACACACACACACACACGAGGAAAGAGACACACACACACACGAGGAAAGAGACACACACACACACACACACGAGGAAAGAGACACACACACACACACACGAGGAAAGAGACACACACACACACACACGAGGAAAGAGACACACACACACACACACGAGGAAAGAGACACACACACACACACACACGAGGAAAGAGACACACACACGAGGAAAGAGACACACACACGAGGAAAGAGACACACACACGAGGAAAGAGACACACACACACACACACACGAGGAAAGAGACACACACACACACACGAGGAAAGAGACACACACACGAGGAAAGACACACACACACACACGCACACACGAGGAAAGAGACACACACACACACGCACACACGAGGAAAGAGACACACACACACACACACACACGAGGAAAGAGACACACACACACACACACACACGAGGAAAGAGACACACACACACACACACGAGGAAAGAGACACACACACACACACACACAAACACACGCACACACACGAGGAAAGAGACACACACACACACGAGGAAAGAGACACACACACACACACGAGGAAAGAGACACACACACACACACACGAGGAAAGAGACACACACACGAGGAAAGAGACACACACACGAGGAAAGAGACACACACACACACACACGAGGAAAGAGACACACACACACACACGAGGAAAGAGACACACACACACACGAGGAAAGAGACACACACACACACACGAGGAAAGAGACACACACACACACACGAGGAAAGAGACACACACACACACACGAGGAAAGAGACACACACACACACACGAGGAAAGAGACACACACACACACACGAGGAAAGAGACACACACACGAGGAAAGAGACACACACACACACGAGGAAAGAGACACACACACACACACGAGGAAAGAGACACACACACACACACGAGGAAAGAGACACACACACACACACGAGGAAAGAGACACACACACACACACGAGGAAAGAGACACACACACACACACGAGGAAAGAGACACACACACACACACGAGGAAAGAGACACACACACACACACGAGGAAAGAGACACACACACACACACGAGGAAAGAGACACACACACACACACGAGGAAAGAGACACACACACACACGAGGAAAGAGACACACACACACACACGAGGAAAGAGACACACACACACACACGAGGAAAGAGACACACACACACACACGAGGAAAGAGACACACACACGAGGAAAGAGACACACACACGAGGAAAGAGACACACACACACACACACACACACACACAGAGGAAAGAGACACACACACACACACACAGAGGAAAGAGACACACACACACACACGAGGAAAGAGACACACACACACACACACGAGGAAAGAGACACACACACACACACGAGGAAAGAGACACACACACACACACGAGGAAAGAGACACACACACACACACGAGGAAAGAGACACACACACACACACGAGGAAAGAGACACACACACACACACGAGGAAAGAGACACACACACACACGAGGAAAGAGACACACACACACACGAGGAAAGAGACACACACACACACACGAGGAAAGAGACACACACACACACACACACGAGGAAAGAGACACACACACACACACACACAAGAGACACACACACACACACACACGAGGAAAGAGACACACACACACACACGAGGAAAGAGACACACACACACACACACGAGGAAAGAGACACACACACACACGAGGAAAGAGACACACACACACACACACACGAGGAAAGAGACACACACACACACACACGAGGAAAGAGACACACACACACACACACGAGGAAAGAGACACACACACACACACACGAGGAAAGAGACACACACACACACACACGAGGAAAGAGACACACACACGAGGAAAGAGACACACACACGAGGAAAGAGACACACACACGAGGAAAGAGACACACACACGAGGAAAGAGACACACACACACACACACGAGGAAAGAGACACACACACACACACGAGGAAAGAGACACACACACGAGGAAAGACACACACACACACACGCACACACGAGGAAAGAGACACACACACACACGCACACACGAGGAAAGAGACACACACACACACACACGAGGAAAGAGACACACACGCACACACACACACGAGGAAAGAGACACACACACACACACACACACACAAACACACGCACACACACGAGGAAAGAGACACACACACACACGAGGAAAGAGACACACACACACACGAGGAAAGAGACACACACACACACACGAGGAAAGAGACACACACACACACACGAGGAAAGAGACACACACACACACACACGAGGAAAGAGACACACACACACACACACGAGGAAAGAGACACACACACGAGGAAAGAGACACACACACACACACACGAGGAAAGAGACACACACACACACACACGAGGAAAGAGACACACACACACACACACGAGGAAAGAGACACACACACACACACGAGGAAAGAGACACACACACACACACGAGGAAAGAGACACACACACACACACGAGGAAAGAGACACACACACACACACGAGGAAAGAGACACACACACACACGAGGAAAGAGACACACACACACACACGAGGAAAGAGACACACACACACACACACGAGGAAAGAGACACACACACACACACGAGGAAAGAGACACACACACACACACGAGGAAAGAGACACACACACACACACGAGGAAAGAGACACACACACACACACGAGGAAAGAGACACACACACACACACGAGGAAAGAGACACACACACACACACGAGGAAAGAGACACACACACACACACGAGGAAAGAGACACACACACACACACACGAGGAAAGAGACACACACACACACACGAGGAAAGACACACACACACGAGGAAAGAGACACACACACGAGGAAAGAGACACACACACGAGGAAAGAGACACACACACACACACACACGAGGAAAGAGACACACACACACACACACACACACAGAGGAAAGAGACACACACACACACACACAGAGGAAAGAGACACACACACACACACACAGAGGAAAGAGACACACACACACACACACAGAGGAAAGAGACACACACACACACACGAGGAAAGAGACACACACACACGAGGAAAGAGACACACACACACGAGGAAAGAGACACACACACACACACGAGGAAAGAGACACACACACACACACGAGGAAAGAGACACACACACGAGGAAAGAGACACACACACGAGGAAAGAGACACACACACGAGGAAAGAGACACACACACGAGGAAAGACACACACACACACACACACACACACGAGGAAAGAGAAACACACACACACACACACGAGGAAAGAGGCACACACGCACACGAGGAAAGACACACACACACACACACACACACACACACACACACACACGAGGAAAGAGACACACACACACACACGAGGAAAGAGACACACACACACACACGAGGAAAGAGACACACACACGAGGAAAGACACACACACACACACACACGAGGAAAGAGACACACACACGAGGAAAGAGACACACGCACACACGAGGAAAGAGACACACGCACACACACGAGGAAAGAGACACACGCACACACACGAGGAAAGAGACACACACACACACACGAGGAAAGACACACACACACGAGGAAAGACACACACACACGAGGAAAGACACACACACACGAGGAAAGACACACACACACGAGGAAAGACACACACACACACACACGAGGAAAGACACACACACACACACACGAGGAAAGAGACACACACACACACGAGGAAAGAGACACACACACACACACACACGAGGAAAGAGACACACACACACACACACGAGGAAAGAGACACACACACACACACACGAGGAAAGAGACACACACACACACACACGAGGAAAGAGACACACACACACACACACACGAGGAAAGAGACACACACACACACACACGAGGAAAGAGACACACACACACGAGGAAACAGACACACACACACACACGAGGAAAGAGACACACACACACACACACGAGGAAAGAGACACACACACACACGAGGACAGAGACACACACACACACGAGGACAGAGACACACACACACACGAGGACAGAGACACACACACACACGAGGACAGAGACACACACACACACGAGGACAGAGACACACACACACACACACACACGAGGAAAGAGACACACACACACACACACACGAGGAAAGAGACACACACACACGAGGAAAGAGACACACACACACACACGAGGAAACAGACACACACACACACACGAGGAAACAGACACACACACACACACACACACGAGGAAAGAGACACACACACACACACACACGAGGAAAGAGACACACACGCACACGAGGAAAGAGACACACACACACAAACACACACACACGAGGAAAGAGACACACACACACACACGAGGAAAGAGACACACACACACACACGAGGAAAGAGACACACACACACACACGAGGAAAGAGACACACACACACACACGAGGAAAGAGACACACACACACACACGAGGAAAGAGACACACACACACACGAGGAAAGAGACACACACACACACACGAGGAAAGAGACACACACACACACACGAGGAAAGAGACACACACACACACACGAGGAAAGAGACACACACACACACACGAGGAAAGAGACACACACACACACACGAGGAAAGAGACACACACACACACACGAGGAAAGAGACACACACACACACACGAGGAAAGAGACACACACACACACACGAGGAAAGAGACACACACACACACACGAGGAAAGAGACACACACACACACACGAGGAAAGAGACACACACACACACACGAGGAAAGAGACACACACACACACACGAGGAAAGAGACACACACACACACACGAGGAAAGACACACACACACGAGGAAAGAGACACACACACGAGGAAAGAGACACACACACGAGGAAAGAGACACACACACACACACACACGAGGAAAGAGACACACACACACACACACACACACAGAGGAAAGAGACACACACACACACACACAGAGGAAAGAGACACACACACACACACACAGAGGAAAGAGACACACACACACACACGAGGAAAGAGACACACACACACGAGGAAAGAGACACACACACACGAGGAAAGAGACACACACACACACACGAGGAAAGAGACACACACACACACACGAGGAAAGAGACACACACACGAGGAAAGAGACACACACACGAGGAAAGAGACACACACACGAGGAAAGAGACACACACACGAGGAAAGACACACACACACACACACACACACGAGGAAAGAGAAACACACACACACACACACGAGGAAAGAGGCACACACGCACACGAGGAAAGAGACACACACACACACACACACACACACACACACGAGGAAAGAGACACACACACACACGAGGAAAGAGACACACACACACACACGAGGAAAGAGACACACACACGAGGAAAGACACACACACACACACACACGAGGAAAGAGACACACACACGAGGAAAGAGACACACGCACACACGAGGAAAGAGACACACGCACACACACGAGGAAAGAGACACACGCACACACACGAGGAAAGAGACACACGCACACACACGAGGAAAGACACACACACACGAGGAAAGACACACACACACGAGGAAAGACACACACACACGAGGAAAGACACACACACACGAGGAAAGACACACACACACACACACGAGGAAAGACACACACACACACACACGAGGAAAGAGACACACACACACACGAGGAAAGAGACACACACACACACACACGAGGAAAGAGACACACACACACACACACGAGGAAAGAGACACACACACACACACACGAGGAAAGAGACACACACACACACACACACGAGGAAAGAGACACACACACACACACACACACGAGGAAAGAGACACACACACACACACACGAGGAAAGAGACACACACACACACACACACGAGGAAAGAGACACACACACACGAGGAAACAGACACACACACACACACGAGGAAAGAGACACACACACACACACACGAGGAAAGAGACACACACACACACGAGGACAGAGACACACACACACACGAGGACAGAGACACACACACACACGAGGACAGAGACACACACACACACGAGGACAGAGACACACACACACACGAGGACAGAGACACACACACACACACACACACGAGGAAAGAGACACACACACACACACACACGAGGAAAGAGACACACACACACGAGGAAAGAGACACACACACACACACGAGGAAAGAGACACACACACACACACGAGGAAAGAGACACACACACACACACGAGGAAACAGACACACACACACACACACACACGAGGAAAGAGACACACACACACACACACACGAGGAAAGAGACACACACGCACACGAGGAAAGAGACACACACACACAAACACACACACACGAGGAAAGAGACACACACACACACGAGGAAAGAGGCACACACGCACACGAGGAAAGAGACACACACACACACACGCACGAGGAAAGAGACACACACACACACGAGGAAAGAGACACACACACACGAGGAAAGAGACACACACACACGAGGAAAGAGACACACACACACGAGGAAAGAGACACACACACACACACGAGGAAAGAGACACACACACGAGGAAAGACACACACACACACACACGAGGAAAGAGACACACACACACACGCACACACACGAGGAAAGAGACACACACACACGAGGAAAGAGACACACACACACACACGGAAAGAGACACACACACACACGAGGAAAGAGACACACACACACACACGAGGAAAGAGACACACACACACACGAGGAAAGAGACACACACACACACGAGGAAAGAGACACACACACACACACACACACGAGGAAAGAGACACACACACACACACGGGAAAGAGACACACACACACACAGAGGAAAGAAACACACACGAGGAAAGACACACACACACACACACACACACACACACACGGGGAAAGAGACACACACACACACACACACGAGGAAAGAGACACACACACACGAGGAAAGAGACACACACACACACACGAGGAAAGAGACACAAACACACACACACACACACGAGGAAAGACACACACACACGAGGAAAGACACACACACACGAGGAAAGACACACACACACACACACGAGGAAAGAGACACACACACACACACGACGAAAGAGACACACACACACACACGACGAAAGAGACACACACACACACACGAGGAAAGAGACACACACACACACACGAGGAAAGAGACACACACACACACACGAGGAAAGAGACACACACACACACACGAGGAAAGAGACACACACACACACACGAGGAAAGAGACACACACACACACACGAGGAAAGAGACACACACACACACACGAGGAAAGAGACACACACACACACACGAGGAAAGAGACACACACACACACACGAGGAAAGAGACACACACACACACACGAGGAAAGAGACACACACACACACGAGGAAAGAGACACACACACACACGAGGAAAGAGACACACACACACACACGAGGAAAGAGACACACACACACACACGAGGAAAGAGACACACACACACACACGAGGAAAGAGACACACACACACACACGAGGAAAGAGACACACACACACACACGAGGAAAGAGACACACACACACACACGAGGAAAGAGACACACACACACACACGAGGAAAGAGACACACACACACACACGAGGAAAGAGACACACACACACACACGAGGAAAGAGACACACACACACACACGAGGAAAGAGACACACACACACACACGAGGAAAGAGACACACACACACACACGAGGAAAGAGACACACACACACACACGAGGAAAGAGACACACACACACACACGAGGAAAGACACACACACACACGAGGAAAGAGAGACACACACACACACGAGGAAAGAGAGACACACACACACACGAGGAAAGAGACACACACACACACGAGGAAAGAGACACACACACACGAGGAAAGAGACACACACACGAGGAAAGAGACACACACACACGAGGAAAGAGACACACACACACGAGGAAAGAGACACACACACACGAGGAAAGAGACACACACACACGAGGAAAGAGACACACACACACACGAGGAAAGAGACACACACACACACGAGGAAAGAGACACACACACACACACGAGGAAAGAGACACACACACACACAAGGAAAGAGACACACACACACACACACACACGAGGAAAGAGACACACACACACACACGAGGAAAGAGACACACACACACACACGAGGAAAGAGACACACACACACACACGAGGAAAGAGACACACACACACACGAGGAAAGACACACACACACACACACGAGGAAAGACACACACACACACACACGAGGAAAGAGACACACACACACACGAGGAAAGAGACACACACACACACGAGGAAAGAGACACACACACACACGAGGAAAGAGACACACACACACACACACACGAGGAAAGAGACACACACACACACACACATGAGGAAAGAGACACACACACACACACACACGAGGAAAGAGACACACACACACGAGGAAAGAGACACACACACACGAGGAAAGAGACACACACACACACGAGGAAAGAGACACACACACACACGAGGAAAGAGACACACACACACACACGAGGAAAGAGACACACACACACACACACACGAGGAAAGAGACACACACACACACACACGAGGAAAGAGACACACACACACACACACACGAGGAAAGAGACACACACACACACACACACACGAGGAAAGAGACACACACACACACACACACGAGGAAAGAGACACACACACACACACACACGAGGAAAGAGACACACACACACACACACACGAGGAAAGAGACACACACACACACACACACACGAGGAAAGAGGCACACACACACACACGAGGAAAGAGGCACACACACACACACGAGGAAAGAGACACACACACACACACACGAGGAAAGAGACACACACACACACACGAGGAAAGAGACACACACACACACGAGGAAAGAGACACACACACACACACGAGGAAAGAGACACACACACACACACACACGAGGAAAGAGACACACACACACACACACACACGAGGAAAGAGACACACACACACACACACGAGGAAAGAGACACACACACACACACACACACGAGGAAAGAGACACACACACACACACGAGGAAAGAGACACACACACACACACACACACACACACATACAAGGAAAGAGACACACACACACACACACGAGGAAAGAGACACACACACACACACACACGAGGAAAGAGACACACACACACACGAGGAAAGAGACACACACACACACACACACGAGGAAAGAGACACACACACACACACACACGAGGAAAGAGACACACACACACACACACACACGAGGAAAGAGGCACACACACACACACGAGGAAAGAGGCACACACACACACACGAGGAAAGAGACACACACACACACACACGAGGAAAGAGACACACACACACACACGAGGAAAGAGACACACACACACACACACACGAGGAAAGAGACACACACACACACACACACACGAGGAAAGAGACACACACACACACACACGAGGAAAGAGACACACACACACACACACACACGAGGAAAGAGACACACACACACACACGAGGAAAGAGACACACACACACACACACACACATACAAGGAAAGAGACACACACACACACACACGAGGAAAGAGACACACACACACACACGAGGAAAGAGACACACACACACACGAGGAAAGAGACACACACACACACACACACGAGGAAAGAGACACACACACACACACACGAGGAAAGAGACACACACACACGAGGAAAGAGACACACACACACGAGGAAAGAGACACACACACACGAGGAAAGAGACACACACACACGAGGAAAGAGACACACACACACACACGAGGAAAGAGACACACACACACACACGAGGAAAGAGACACACACACACACACGAGGAAAGAGACACACACACACACGAGGAAAGAGACACACACACACACACGAGGAAAGAGACACACACACACACACACGAGGAAAGAGACACACACACACACACACGAGGAAAGAGACACACACACACACACACACACACACACACGAGGAAAGAGGCACACACACACACATACACACACACACACGAGGAAAGAGGCACACACACACACATACACACACACACGAGGAAAGAGACACACACACACACACACGAGGAAAGAGACACACACACACACACACGAGGAAAGAGACACACACACACACACACGAGGAAAGAGACACACACACACACACACACACGAGGAAAGAGACACACACACACACACGAGGAAAGAGACACACACACACACACGAGGAAAGAGACACACACACACACGAGGAAAGAGACACACACACACACGAGGAAAGAGACACACACACACACGAGGAAAGAGACACACACACACACGAGGAAAGAGACACACACACACACGAGGAAAGAGACACACACACACACGAGGAAAGAGACACACACACACACGAGGAAAGAGACACACACACACGAGGAAAGAGACACACACACACGAGGAAAGAGACACACACACACGAGGAAAGAGACACACACACACGAGGAAAGAGACACACACACACGAGGAAAGAGACACACACACACGAGGAAAGAGACACACACACACGAGGAAAGAGACACACACACACGAAGAAAGAGACACACACACACGAGGAAAGAGACACACACACACACACACGAGGAAAGAGACACACACACACACACACGAGGAAAGAGACACACACACACACACGAGGAAAGAGACACACACACACACACGAGGAAAGAGACACACACACACACACGAGGAAAGAGACACACACACACACACACGAGGAAAGAGACACACACACACGAGGAAAGAGACACACACACACGAGGAAAGAGACACACACACACGAGGAAAGAGACACACACACACACACGAGGAAAGAGACACACACACACACACACGAGGAAAGAGAAACACACACACACACGAAGAAAGAGACACACACCCACACAAGGAAAGACACACACACACACACACACACGAGGAAAGAGAAAGACACACACACGACGAAAGAGACACACACACACACACACGAGGAAAGAGACACACACACACACGAGGAAGGAGACACACACACACACACGAGGAAAGAGACACACACACACACACGAGGAAAGAGACACACACACACACACGAGGAAAGAGACACACACACACACACGAGGAAAGAGACACACACACACACACACGAGGAAAGAGACACACACACACACACGAGGAAAGAGACACACACACACACACGAGGAAAGAGACACACACACACACACGAGGAAAGAGACACACACACACACGAGGAAAGAGACACACACACACACACGAGGAAAGAGACACACACACACACGAGGAAAGAGACACACACACGAGGAAAGAGACACACACACACGAGGAAAGACACACACACACACACACGAGGAAAGAGACACACACACACACACGAGGAAAGAGACACACACACACACACACACACGAGGAAAGAGACACACACACACGAGGAAAGAGACACACACACACGAGGAAAGAGACACACACACACGAGGAAAGAGACACACACACACACGAGGAAAGAGACACACACACACACGAGGAAAGAGACACACACACACACACACACACACACGAGGAAAGAGACACACACACACGAGGAAAGAGACACACACACACACACACGAGGAAAGAGACACACACACACACGAGGAAAGAGACACACACACACACACGAGGAAAGAGACACACACACACACACACACGAGGAAAGAGACACACACACACACACACACGAGGAAAGAGACACACACACACACACACACGAGGAAAGAGGCACACACACACACGAGGAAAGAGGCACACACACACACACGAGGAAAGAGACACACACACACACACACACACGAGGAAAGAGACACACACACACACACACACACACGAGGAAAGAGACACACACACACACACACGAGGAAAGAGACACACACACACGAGGAAAGAGACACACACACACACGAGGAAAGAGACACACACACACACGAGGAAAGAGACACACACACACACGAGGAAAGAGACACACACACACACGAGGAAAGAGACACACACACACACACACACACACGAGGAAAGAGACACACACACACGAGGAAAGAGACACACACACACACACACACGAGGAAAGAGACACACACACACACACACACACGAGGAAAGAGACACACACACACACACACACGAGGAAAGAGACACACACACACACACACGAGGAAAGAGACACACACACACACACACACGAGGAAAGAGACACACACACACACGAGGAAAGAGACCACACACACACACACACACACACGAGGAAAGAGGCACACACACACACACACGAGGAAAGAGGCACACACACACACACGAGGAAAGAGACACACACACACACACGAGGAAAGAGACACACACACACACACGAGGAAAGAGACACACACACACACACGAGGAAAGAGACACACACACACACACGAGGAAAGAGACACACACACACACACGAGGAAAGAGACACACACACACACACGAGGAAAGAGACACACACACACACACGAGGAAAGAGACACACACACACACACGAGGAAAGAGACACACACACACACACGAGGAAAGAGACACACACACACACACACGAGGAAAGAGACACACACACACACACACACACACACGAGGAAAGAGACACACACACACACACACACGAGGAAAGAGACACACACACACACACACACGAGGAAAGAGACACACACACACACGAGGAAAGAGACACACACACACACACACACACACACACGAGGAAAGAGACACACACACACACACACACACACACACACACGAGGAAAGAGACACACACACACACACGAGGAAAGAGACACACACACACACACGAGGAAAGAGACACACACACACACACGAGGAAAGAGACACACACACACACACGAGGAAAGAGACACACACACACACACACACACGAGGAAAGAGGCACACACACACACACACACACACGAGGAAAGAGACACACACACACAAACGAGGAAAGAGACACACACACACACACACGAGGAAAGAGACACACACACACACACACGAGGAAAGAGACACACACACACACACACACGAGGAAAGAGACACACACACACACACACGAGGAAAGAGACACACACACACACACACGAGGAAAGAGACACACACACACACACGAGGAAAGAGACACACACACACACACGAGGAAAGAGACACACACACACACACACACGAGGAAAGAGACACACACACACACACACACACGAGGAAAGAGACACACACACACACACGAGGAAAGAGACACACACACGAGGAAAGAGACACACACACACACACACACGAGGAAAGAGACACACACACTCACGAGGAAAGAGACACACACACACACACACACACACACGAGGAAAGAGACACACACACACGAAGAAAGAGACACACACACACGAGGAAAGAGACACACACACACGAGGAAAGAGACACACACACACGAGGAAAGAGACACACACACACGAGGAAAGAGACACACACACACACACACACGAGGAAAGAGACACACACACACACACACGAGGAAAGAGACACACACACACACACACACGAGGAAAGAGACACACACACACACACACGAGGAAAGAGACACACACACACACACGAGGAAAGAGACACACACACACACACACGAGGAAAGAGACACACACACACGAGGAAAGAGACACACACACACGAGGAAAGAGACACACACACACGAAGAAAGAGACACACACACACACACGAGGAAAGAGACACACACACACACACACACACACACACGGAAAGAGACACACACACACACACACACACACGAGGAAAGAGACACACACACACACACACGAGGAAAGACACACACACACACACACACACGAGGAAAGAGACACACACACACACGAGGAAAGAGACACACACACACACGAGGAAAGAGACACACACACACACGAGGAAAGAGACACACACACACACACACGAGGAAGAGACACACACACACACACACGAGGAAAGAGACACACACACACACGAGGAAAGAGACACACACACACACACGAGGAAAGAGACACACACACACACACACGAGGAAAGAGACACACACACACAAGGAAAGAGACACACACACACAAGGAAAGAGACACACACACACGAGGAAAGACACACACACACACACACACGAGGAAAGAGACACACACACACACACACGAGGAAAGAGACACACACACACACGAGGAAAGAGACACACACACACACACGAGGAAAGAGACACACACACACACACGAGGAAAGAGACACACACACACACACGAGGAAAGAGACACACACACACACACACACGAGGAAAGAGACACACACACACACGAGGAAAGAGACACACACACACACACACGAGGAAAGAGACACACACACACACACACGAGGAAAGAGACACACACACACACGAGGAAAGAGACACACACACACACACGAGGAAAGAGACACACACACACACGAGGAAAGAGACACACACACACACGAGGAAAGAGACACACACACACACGAGGAAAGAGACACACACACACACGAGGAAAGAGACACACACACACACGAGGAAAGAGACACACACACACACGAGGAAATGGACACACACACACACGAGGAAAGAGACACACACACACGAGGAAAGAGACACACACACACACGAGGAAAGAGACACACACACACACACGAGGAAAGAGACACACACACACACGAGGAAAGAGACACACACACGGAAAGAGACACACACGGAAAGAGACACACACGGAAAGAGACACACACACGGAAAGAGACACACACACACACAGAAAGAGACACACACACACACAGAAAGAGACACACACACACACAGAAAGAGACACACACACACACAGAAAGAGACACACACACACACAGAAAGAGACACACACACACACACACAGAAAGAGACACACACACACACAGAAAGAGACACACACACACACACACGGAAAGAGACACAAACACACACACACACGGAAAGAGGACACACACACACACACACACACACACGGAAAGACAGACACACACACACACACACACGGAAAGAGAGACACATACACACACACACGGAAAGAGAGAGAGACACACACACACACGGAAAGAGACACACACACACACACACACACACACACACACACACATACACACACGGAAAGAGACACACACACACACACACACACACACACACACACGAGGAAAGAGACACACACACACACACGAGGAAAGAGACACACACACACACACACGAGGAAAGAGACACACACACACACACGAGGAACGAGACACACACACACACACACGAGGAAAGAGACACACACACACACACACGAGGAAAGAGACACAAACACACACACACGAGGAAAGAGACACACACACACACACACGAGGAAAGAGACACACACACACACACGAGGAAAGAGACACACACACACACACACGAGGAAAGAGACACACACACACACGAGGAAAGAGACACACAACACACACACGAGGAAAGAGACACACACACACACACGAGGAAAGAGGCACACACACACACACGAGGAAAGAGACACACACACACACACACACGAGGAAAGAGACACACACACACACACGAGGAAAGAGACACACACACACACACACGAGGAAAGAGACACACACACACACACACACGAGGAAAGAGACACACACACACACACACACGAGGAAAGAGACACACACACACACACACACGAGGAAAGAGACACACACACACACACACACGAGGAAAGAGACACACACACACACACACACGAGGAAAGAGACACACACACACACACACACGGAAAGAGACACACACACACACACACACGGAAAGAGACACACACACACACACACACACACACACGAGGAAAGAGACACACACACACACACACGGAAAGAGACACACACACACACACGAGGAAAGACACACACACACACACACACACACGAGGAAAGAGACACACACACACGAGGAAAGAGACACACACACACACACACACACACACACGAGGAAAGAGACACACACACACACGAGGAAAGAGACACACACACACACGAGGAAAGAGACACACACACACACGAGGAAAGAGACACACACACACACGAGGAAAGAGACACACACACACACGAGGAAAGAGACACACACACACACGAGGAAAGAGACACACACACACACGAGGAAAGAGACACACACACACACGAGGAAAGAGACACACACACACACGAGGAAAGAGACACACACACACACGAGGAAAGAGACACACACACACACGAGGAAAGAGACACACACACACACGAGGAAAGAGACACACACACACACACGAGGAAAGAGACACACACACACACACGAGGAAAGAGACACACACACACACACGAGGAAAGAGACACACACACACACACGAGGAAAGACACACACACACACACGAGGAAAGACACACACACACACGAGGAAAGAGACACACACACACACACACACGAGGAAAGAGACACACACACACACACACGAGGAAAGAGACACACACACACACACGAGGAAAGAGACACACACACACACACACGAGGAAAGAGACACACACACACACACGAGGAAAGAGACACACACACACACACGAGGAAAGAGACACACACACACACACGAGGAAAGAGACACACACACACACACGAGGAAAGAGACACACACACACACACGAGGAAAGAGACACACACACGAGGAAAGAGACACACACACACACACGAGGAAAGAGACACACACACACACACGAGGAAAGAGACACACACACACACATGAGGAAAGAGACACACACACACACACGAGGAAAGAGACACACACACACACGAGGAAAGAGACACACACACACGAGGAAAGAGACACACACACACGAGGAAAGAGACACACACACACGAGGAAAGAGACACACACACACGAGGAAAGAGACACACACACACGAGGAAAGAGACACACACACACGAGGAAAGAGACACACACACACGAGGAAAGAGACACACACACACACAAGGAAAGACACACACACACACACACACACACACACGAGGAAAGAGAAAGACACACACACGACGAAAGAGACACACACACACACACACACAAGAGACACACACACACACACACAAGAGACACACACACACACACGAGGAAAGAGACACACACACACACGAGGAAAGAGACACACACACACACGAGGAAAGAGACACACACACACACACGAGGAAAGAGACACACACACACACGAGGAAAGACACACACACACACGAGGAAAGACACACACACACACACACACACGAGGAAAGAGAGACACACACACACACGAGGAAAGAGACACCCACACACACACGAGGAAAGAGACACACACACACACACGAGGAAAGAGACACACACACACGAGGAAAGAGACACACACACACGAGGAAAGAGACACACACACACACACACACACACACACGAGGAAAGAGACACACACACACGAGGAAAGAGACATGCACACACACGAGGAAAGAGACACGCACACACACGAGGAAAGAGACACACACACACACACACACACGAGGAAAGAGACACACACACACACACACACACACACACACGAGGAAAGAGACACACACACACACACACACACACGAGGAAAGAGACACACACACACACACACACACACGAGGAAAGAGACACACACACACACACACGAGGAAAGAGACACACACACACACACACGAGGAAAGAGACACACACACACACACACACACGAGGAAAGAGACACACACACACACACACGAGGAAAGAGACACACACACACACACACACGAGGAAAGAGACACACACACACACACACACACACACGAGGAAAGAGACACACACACACACACGAGGAAAGAGACACACACACACACACACACACGAGGAAAGAGACACACACACACGAGGAAAGAGACACACACACACACACACGAGGAAAGAGACACACACACACACACGAGGAAAGAGACACACACACACACGAGGAAAGAGACACACACACACACACACGAGGAAAGAGACACACACACACACACGAGGAAAGAGACACACACACACACACGAGGAAAGAGACACACACACACACACGAGGAAAGAGACACACACACACACGAGGTAAGAGACACACACACACACACGAGGAAAGACACACACACACGAGGAAAGACACACACACACACACACACGAGGAAAGACACACACACACACACACACACGAGGAAAGAGAGACACACACACACACGAGGAAAGAGACACACACACACACGAGGAAAGAGACACACACACACACACGAGGAAAGAGACACACACACACACACGAGGAAAGAGACACACACACACACACGAGGAAAGAGACACACACACACACACACACACACGAGGAAAGAGACACACACACACGAGGAAAGAGACACACACACACGAGGAAAGAGACACACACACACACACACGAGGAAAGAGACACACACACACGAGGAAAGAGACACGCACACACACGAGGAAAGAGACACGCACACACACGAGGAAAGAGACACACACACACACACACACACGAGGAAAGAGACACACACACACACACACACACGAGGAAAGAGACACACACACACACACACACACGAGGAAAGAGACACACACACACACACACACACGAGGAAAGAGACACACACACACACACACGAGGAAAGAGACACACACACACACACACGAGGAAAGAGACACACACACACACACACGAGGAAAGAGACACACACACACACACACGAGGAAAGAGACACACACACACACACACGAGGAAAGAGACACACACACACACACGAGGAAAGAGACACACACACACACACGAGGAAAGAGACACACACACACACACACACGAGGAAAGAGACACACACACACACACACACGAGGAAAGAGACACACACACACACACACGAGGAAAGAGACACACACACACACACGAGGAAAGAGACACACACACACACACACGAGGAAAGAGACACACACACACACACGAGGAAAGAGACACACACACACACACGAGGAAAGAGACACGCACACACACGAGGAAAGAGACACACACACACACACACACGAGGAAAGAGACACACACACACACACACACGAGGAAAGAGACACACACACACACACACACACGAGGAAAGAGACACACACACACACACACGAGGAAAGAGACACACACACACACACACACGAGGAAAGAGACACACACACACACACACACGAGGAAAGAGACACACACACACACACACACGAGGAAAGAGACACACACACACACACACGAGGAAAGAGACACACACACACACGAGGAAAGAGACACACACACACACACACACGAGGAAAGAGACACACACACACACACACACGAGGAAAGAGACACACACACACACACGAGGAAAGAGACACACACACACACACGAGGAAAGAGACACACACACACACGAGGAAAGAGACACACACACACACGAGGAAAGAGACACACACACACACACACGAGGAAAGAGACACACACACACACACACGAGGAAAGAGACACACACACACACACACACGAGGAAAGAGACACACACACACACGAGGAAAGAGACACACACACACACACACACACGAGGAAAGAGACACACACACACACACACGAGGAAAGAGACACACACACACACACACACACGAGGAAAGAGACACACACACACACACGAGGAAAGAGACACACACACACACACACACGAGGAAAGAGACACACACACACACACACACACACGAGGAAAGAGACACACACACACACGAGGAAAGAGACACACACACACACACACACACGAGGAAAGAGACACACACACACACACACACGAGGAAAGAGACACACACACACACACACACGAGGAAAGAGACACACACACACACACACACACACGAGGAAAGAGACACACACACACACACACACGAGGAAAGAGACACACACACACACACGAGGAAAGAGACACACACACACACGAGGAAAGAGACACACACACACACACACGAGGAAAGAGACACACACACACACACACGAGGAAAGAGACACACACACACACACACACGAGGAAAGAGACACACACACACACACACACGAGGAAAGAGACACACACACACACACGAGGAAAGAGACACACACACACACACACGAGGAAAGAGACACACACACACACACGAGGAAAGAGACACACACACACACACACGAGGAAAGAGACACGCACACACACGAGGAAAGAGACACGCACACACACGAGGAAAGAGACACACACACACACACACACGAGGAAAGAGACACACACACACACACACACGAGGAAAGAGACACACACACACACACACACACACACACACACGAGGAAAGAGACACACACACACACACACACGAGGAAAGAGACACACACACACACACACACGAGGAAAGAGACACACACACACGAGGAAAGAGACACACACACACACACACGAGGAAAGAGACACACACACACGAGGAAAGAGACACACACACACACACACGAGGAAAGAGACACACACACACACACACGAGGAAAGAGACACACACACACACACACGAGGAAAGAGACACACACACACACACACGAGGAAAGAGACACACACACACACACACGAGGAAAGAGACACACACACACACACACACACACACACACGAGGAAAGAGACACACACACACACACACGAGGAAAGAGACACACACACACACACACACGAGGAAAGAGACACACACACACACACACACACACACGAGGAAAGAGACACACACACACACACGAGGAAAGAGACACACACACACACACACACACGAGGAAAGAGACACACACACACACACACACGAGGAAAGAGACACACACACACACACACACGAGGAAAGAGACACACACACACACACACACGAGGAAAGAGACACACACACACACACACACGAGGAAAGAGACACACACACACACACGAGGAAAGAGACACACACACACACACACGAGGAAAGAGACACACACACACACACACACGAGGAAAGAGACACACACACACACACACACGAGGAAAGAGACACACACACACACACACACGAGGAAAGAGACACACACACACACGAGGAAAGAGACACACACACACACACACACGAGGAAAGAGACACACACACACACGAGGGAAGAGACACACACACACACACACACACACAAGGAAAGAGACACACACACACACACACGAGGAAAGAGACACACACACACACACACACGAGGAAAGAGACACACACACACGAGGAAAGAGACACACACACACACACACACGAGGAAAGACACACACACACACACACGAGGAAAGAGACACACACACACACACACACACACGAGGAAAGAGACACACACACACACACACACACACGAGGAAAGAGACACACACACACACACACGAGGAAAGAGGCACACACACACACACACACACACGAGGAAAGAGACACACACACACACACGAGGAAAGAGGCACACACACACACACACGAGGAAAGAGACACACACACACACACACTAGGAAAGAGACACACACACACACACACGAGGAAAGAGACACACACACACACACACGAGGAAAGAGACACACACACACACACACGAGGAAAGAGACACACACACACACACACACGAGGAAAGAGACACACACACACACACACGAGGAAAGAGACACACACACACACACGAGGAAAGAGACACACACACACACGAGGAAAGAGACACACACACACACACACACACACACACACACACACACGAGGAAAGAGACACACACACACACACACGAGGAAAGAGGCACACACACACACACGAGGAAAGAGACACACACACACACACGAGGAAAGAGGCACACACACACACACACACACGAGGAAAGAGACACACACACACACACACGAGGAAAGAGACACACACACACACACACGAGGAAAGAGGCACACACACACACACACACGAGGAAAGAGGCACACACACACACACACACGAGGAAAGAGACACACACACACACACACGAGGAAAGAGACACACACACACACACGAGGAAAGAGACACACACACACACACACGAGGAAAGAGACACACACACACACACGAGGAAAGAGACACACACACACACACGAGGAAAGAGACACACACACACACACGAGGAAAGAGACACACACACACACACGAGGAAAGAGACACACACACACACGAGGAAAGAGACACACACACACACGAGGAAAGAGACACACACACACACACACACACACACACACGAGGAAAGAGACACACACACACACACACGAGGAAAGAGACACACACACACACACACACGAGGAAAGAGACACACACACACACACACACGAGGAAAGAGACACACACACACACACACGAGGAAAGAGACACACACACACACACGAGGAAAGAGTCACACACACACGAGGAAAGAGACACACACACACGAGGAAAGAGACACACACACACGAGGAAAGAGACACACACACACGAGGAAAGAGACACACACACACGAGGAAAGAGACACACACACACGAGGAAAGAGACACACACACACACGAAGAAAGAGACACACACACACACACGAGGAAAGAGACACACACACACACACACACACGAGGAAAGAGACACACACACACGAGGAAAGAGACACACACACACGAAGAAAGAAACACACACACACACACACACGAGGAAAGAGACACACACACACACACACGAGGAAAGAGACACACACACACACACACGAGGAAAGAGACACACACACACACACGAGGAAAGAGACACACACACGAAGAAAGAGACACACACACACACACACGAGGAAAGAGACACACACACACACACGAGGAAAGAGACACACACACACACACACGAGGAAAGAGACACACACACACACACACGAGGAAAGAGACACACACACACACACACGAGGAAAGAGACACACACACACACACACGAGGAAAGAGACACACACACACACACACGAGGAAAGAGACACACACACACACGAGGAAAGAGACACACACACACACACACGAGGAAATAGAGACACACACACACACACGAGGAAATAGAGACACACACACACACGAGGAAAGAGACACACACACACACGAGGAAAGAGACACACACACACACGAGGAAAGACACACACACACACACACACACACGAGGAAAGACACACACACACACGAGGAAAGAGACACACACACACACGAGGAAAGAGACACACACACACGAGGAAAGAGACACACACACACACACGAGGAAAGAGACACACACACACACGAGGAAAGAGACACACACACACACGAGGAAAGAGACACACACACACACGAGGAAAGAGACACACACACACACGAGGAAAGAGACACACACACACACGAGGAAAGAGACACACACACACACACACGAGGAAAGAGACACACACACACACACACGAGGAAAGAGACACACACACACACACACGAGGAAAGAGACACACACACACACACACGAGGAAAGAGACACACACACACACACACGAGGAAAGAGACACACACACACACGAGGAAAGAGACACACACACACACGAGGAAAGAGACACACACACACACACACACGAGGAAAGAGACACACACACACACACGAGGAAAGAGACACACACACACACACACACGAGGAAAGAGACACACACACACACACACGAGGAAAGAGACACACACACACACACACACGAGGAAAGAGACACACACACACACACGAGGAAAGAGACACACACACACACACGAGGAAAGAGACACACACACACACACACACACACGAGGAAAGAGACACACACACACACACACACGAGGAAAGAGACACACACACGAGGAAAGAGACACACACACGAGGAAAGAGACACACACACGAGGAAAGAGACACACACACACACACACACGAGGAAAGAGACACACACACACACACACGAGGAAAGAGACACACACACACACGAGGAAAGAGACACACACACGAGGAAAGAGACACACACACACACACACACGAGGAAAGAGACACACACACACACACACGAGGAAAGAGACACACACACACACACGAGGAAAGAGACACACACACACACACACACGAGGAAAGAGACACACACACACACACGAGGAAAGAGACACACACACACACACGAGGAAAGAGACACACACACACACACGAGGAAAGAGACACACACACACACACGAGGAAAGAGACACACACACACACACGAGGAAAGAGACACACACACACGCACGAGGAAAGAGACACACACACATACGAGGAAAGAGACACACACACACACGAGGAAAGAGACACACACACACACACGGAAAGAGACACACACACACACGAGGAAAGAGACACACACACACGAGGAAAGAGACACACACACACGAGGAAAGAGACACACACACACGAGGAAAGAGACACACACACACGAGGAAAGAGACACACACACACACAAGGAAAGACACACACACACACACACACACACACGAGGAAAGAGAAAGACACACACACGACGAAAGAGACACACACACACACACACACAAGAGACACACACACACACACACAAGAGACACACACACACACACAAGGAAAGAGACACACACACACACGAGGAAAGAGACACACACACACACGAGGAAAGAGACACACACACACACACGAGGAAAGAGACACACACACACACGAGGTAAGAGACACACACACACGAGGAAAGACACACACACACACACACACGAGGAAAGACACACACACACACACACACACACGAGGAAAGAGAGACACACACACACACGAGGAAAGAGACACACACACACACACGAGGAAAGAGACACACACACACACACGAGGAAAGAGACACACACACACACACACACGAGGAAAGACACACACACACACACACACGAGGAAAGAGACACACACACACGAGGAAAGAGACACACACACACGAGGAAAGAGACACACACACGAGGAAAGAAACACACACACACGAGGAAAGAAACACACACACACACGAGGAAAGAGACACACACACACGAGGAAAGAGACACACACACACGAGGAAAGAGACACACACACACGAGGAAAGAGACACACACACACGAGGAAAGAGACACGCACACACACGAGGAAAGAGACACACACACACACACACACGAGGAAAGAGACACACACACACACACACACGAGGAAAGAGAGACACACACACACACACACGAGGAAAGAGACACACACACACACACACACACACGAGGAAAGAGACACACACACACGAGGAAAGAGACACACACACACGAGGAAAGAGACACACACACACACGAGGAAAGAGACACACACACACGAGGAAAGAGACACGCACACACACGAGGAAAGAGACACACACACACACACACGAGGAAAGAGACACACACACACACACACACGAGGAAAGAGACACACACACACACACACACACGAGGAAAGAGAGACACACACACACACACACACGAGGAAAGAGAGACACACACACACACACACACACGAGGAAAGAGACACACACACACGAGGAAAGAGACACACACACACGAGGAAAGAGACACACACACACGAGGAAAGAGACACACACACACACGAGGAAAGAGACACACACACACGAGGAAAGAGACACACACACACACACACACACGAGGAAAGAGACACACACACACACACACACACGAGGAAAGAGAGACACACACACACACACACACACACGAGGAAAGAGACACACACACACACACACACGAGGAAAGAGACACACACACACACACACACGAGGAAAGACACACACACACACACACACACGAGGAAAGAGACACACACACACACACACACACACACACACGAGGAAAGAGACACACACACACGAGGAAAGAGACACACACACACACACACTCACGAGGAAAGAGACACACACACACACACACACGAGGAAAGAGACACACACACACACACACACACACACACACACACACACACCGAGGAAAGAGACACACACACACACACACACACACACACACGAGGAAAGAGACACACACACACACACACGAGGAAAGAGACACACACACACACACACGAGGAAAGAGACACACACACACACACACACACACGAGGAAAGAGACACACACACACACACACACGAGGAAAGAGACACACACACACACACACACGAGGAAAGAAACACACACACACACACGAGGAAAGAGACACACACACACACGAGGAAAGAGACACACACACACACACACGAGGAAAGAGACACACACACACACACACGAGGAAAGAGACACACACACACACACGAGGTAAGAGACACACACACACACGAGGAAAGACACACACACACACAAGGAAAGAGACACACACACACACACACACACACGAGGAAAGAGACACACACACGAGGAAAGAGACACACACACACGAGGAAAGAGACACACACACACGAAGAAAGAGACACACACACACGAAGAAAGAGACACACACACACGAAGAAAGAGACACACACACACGAAGAAAGAGACACACACACACACACACACACGAGGAAAGAGACACACACACACACACACGAGGAAAGAGACACACACACACACACACACGAGGAAAGAGACACACACACACACACACACGAGGAAAGAGACACACACACACACACGAGGAAAGAGACACACACACACACACACGAGGAAAGAGACACACACACACACACACGAGGAAAGAGACACACACACACACACGAGGAAAGAGACACACACACACACACGAGGAAAGAGACACACACACACACACACACGAGGAAAGAGACACACACACACGAGGAAAGAGACACACACACACGAGGAAAGAGACACACACACACACACGAGGAAAGAGACACACACACACGAGGAAAGAGACACGCACACACACGAGGAAAGAGACACACACACACACACGAGGAAAGAGACACACACACACACACACACGAGGAAAGAGACACACACACACACGAGGAAAGAGACACACACACACACACACACACACACACACACACACACGAGGAAAGAGACACACACACACACACACGAGGAAAGAGACACACACACACACACGAGGAAAGAGACACACACACACACACACACGAGGAAAGAGACACACACACACACACCCACACACGAGGAAAGAGACACACACACACACACACGAGGAAAGAGACACACACACACACACGAGGAAAGAGACACACACACACACACGAGGAAAGAGACACACACACACACACGAGGAAAGAGACACACACACACACACGAGGAAAGAGACACACACACACACACACACACACACACGAGGAAAGAGACACACACACACACACACACACGAGGAAAGAGACACACACACACGAGGAAAGAGACACACACACACGAGGAAAGAGACACACACACACGAAGAAAGAGACACACACACACGAGGAAAGAGACACACACACACACACGAGGAAAGAGACACACACACACACACACACGAGGAAAGAGACACACACACACACACGAGGAAAGAGACACACACACACACGAGGAAAGAGACACACACACACACAAGGAAAGAGACACACACACACACACACACACGAGGAAAGAGACACACACACACACACACGAGGAAAGAGACACACACACACACACACACGAGGAAAGAGACACACACACACACACACACGAGGAAAGAGACACACACACACACACACACACGAGGAAAGAGACACACACACACGAGGAAAGAGACACACACACACGAGGAAAGAGACACACACACACGAGGAAAGAGACACACACACACACGAAGAAAGAGACACACACACACACGAAGAAAGGGACACACACACACACACACGAGGAAAGAGACACACACACACACACACACGAGGAAAGAGACACACACACACACACACGAGGAAAGAGACACACACACACGAGGAAAGAGACACACACACGAGGAAAGAGACACACACACACGAAGAAAGAGACACACACACACACACACACACGAGGAAAGAGAGACACACACACACACACGAGGGAAGAGACACACACACACACACGAGGAAAGAGACACACACACACACACACACACGAGGAAAGAGACACACACACACACACACACACGAGGAAAGAGACACACACACACACGAGGAAAGAGACACACACACACACACACGAGGAAAGAGAGACACACACACACACACACGAGGAAAGACACACACACACACACACGAGGAAAGACACACACACACACACACGAGGAAAGACACACACACACACACACACGAGGAAAGACACACACACACACACGAGGAAAGAGACACACACACACACACACACACACACACACACACACACGGAAAGAGACACACACACACACGAGGAAAGAGACACACACACACACGAGGAAAGAGACACACACACACACACACGAGGAAAGAGACACACACACACACACGAGGAAAGAGACACACACACACACACACGAGGAAAGAGACACACACACACACACACGAGGAAAGAGACACACACACACACACACACGAGGAAAGAGACACACACACACACACACACGAGGAAAGAGACACACACACACACACACGAGGAAAGAGACACACACACACACACACGAGGAAAGAGACACACACACACACACACGAGGAAAGAGACACACACACACACACACGAGGAAAGAGACACACACACACACACACGAGGAAAGAGACACACACACACACACACGAGGAAAGAGACACACACACACACGAGGAAAGAGATACACACACACACACACACGAGGAAAGAGACACACACACACACGAGGAAAGAGACACACACACACACACACACGAGGAAAGAGACACACACACACACACACACGAGGAAAGAGACACACACACACACACACACGAGGAAAGAGACACACACACACACACGAGGAAAGAGACACACACACACACACGAGGAAAGAGACACACACACACACACACACACGAGGAAAGAGACACACACACACACACACACACGAGGAAAGAGACACACACACACACACACACACGAGGAAAGAGAGACACACACACACACACACGAGGAAAGAGAGACACACACACACACACGAGGAAAGACACACACACACACACACACGAGGAAAGAGACACACACACACACACACACACGAGGAAAGAGACACACACACACACACACACGAGGAAAGAGACACACACACACACACACACACACACGGAAAGAGACACACACACACACACGAGGAAAGACACACACACACACACGAGGAAAGACACACACACACACACACACACACGAGGAAAGAGACACACACACACACACGAGGAAAGAGACACACACACACACACGAGGAAAGAGACACACACACACACGAGGAAAGAGACACACACACACACACACACACGAGGAAAGAGACACACACACACACACACACACGAGGAAAGAGAGACACACACACACACACACGAGGAAAGAGACACACACACACACACACGAGGAAAGACACACACACACACACACACGAGGAAAGAGACACACACACACACACACACACGAGGAAAGAGACACACACACACACACACACGAGGAAAGAGACACACACACACACACACACACACACGGAAAGAGACACACACACACACACGAGGAAAGACACACACACACACACGAGGAAAGACACACACACACACACACGAGGAAAGACACACACACACACACACACACACGAGGAAAGAGACACACACACACACGAGGAAAGAGACACACACACACACGAGGAAAGAGACACACACACACACGAGGAAAGAGACACACACACACACGAGGAAAGAGACACACACACACACGAGGAAAGAGACACACACACACACGAGGAAAGAGACACACACACACACGAGGAAAGAGACACACACACACACACGAGGAAAGAGACACACACACACACACGAGGAAAGAGACACACACACACACGAGGAAAGAGACACACACACACACGAGTAAAGAGACACACACACACACGAGTAAAGAGACACACACACGGAAAGAGACACACACACGGAAAGAGACACACACACGGAAAGAGACAAACACACGGAAAGAGACACACACACGGAAAGAGACACACACACGGAAAGAGACACACACACGGAAAGAGACACACACACACACAGAAAGAGACACACACACACACGGAAAGAGACACACACACACACGGAAAGAGACACACACACACACAGAAAGAGACACACACACACACAGAAAGAGACACACACACACACAGAAAGAGACACACACACACACAGAAAGAGACACACACACACACAGAAAGAGACACACACACACAGAAAGAGACACACACACACACACACACACACACGGAAAGAGAGAGACACACACACACGGAAAGACAGACACACACACACACACACGGAAAGACAGACACACACACACACACACACACACGGAAAGAGAGACACATACACACACACACGAAAAGAGAGAGAGACACACACACACACACACACACACACACACACACACACACACACGGAAAGAAAGAGACACACACACACACACACGGAAAGAGACACATACACACACGGAAAGAGACACACACACACACACGGAAAGAGACACACACACACACACGGAAAGAGACACAAACACACACACGGAAAGAGACACAAACACACACACGGAAAGAGACACAAACACACACACGGAAAGAGACACACACACACACGGAAAGAGACACACACACACACGGAAAGAGACACACACACACACACACGGAAAGAGACACACACACACACACGGAAAGAGACACACACACACACACGCACACACACGGAAAGAGACACACACACACACGGAAAGAGACACACACACACACGGAAAGAGACACACACACACACGGAAAGAGACACACACACACACGGAAAGAGACACACACACACACGAGGAAAGAGACACACACACACACGAGGAAAGAGACACACACACACACGAGGAAAGAGACACACACACACACGAGGAAAGAGACACACACACACGAGGAAAGAGACACACACACACGAGGAAAGAGACACACACACACGAGGAAAGAGACACACACACACACACACGAGGAAAGAGACACACACACACACACGAGGAAAGAGACACACACACACACACACGAGGAAAGAGACACACACACACACACACACGAGGAAAGAGACACACACACACACGAGGAAAGAGACACACACACACACACGAGGAAAGAGACACACACACACACACGAGGAAAGAGACACACACACACACACACACGAGGAAAGAGACACACACACACACACACGAGGAAAGAGACACACACACACACACGAGGAAAGAGACACACACACACACACACACGAGGAAAGAGACACACACACACACACACACACACGAGGAAAGAGACACACACAGACACACACACGAGGAAAGAGACACACACAGACACACATAGAAAGAGACACACACACATACGAGGAAAGCGACACACACACACAGACACACGAGGAAAGACACACACAGACACACGAGGAAAGACACACACACACACACGAGGAGAGACACACACACACACGAGGAAAGAGACACACACACACGAGGAAAGAGACACACACACACACACACACGAGGAAAGAGACACACACACACACACACGAGGAAAGAGACACACACACACACACACACGAGGAAAGAGACACACACACACACACACACGAGGAAAGAGACACACACACACACACGAGGAAAGAGACACACACACACACACGAGGAAAGAGACACACACACACACACACACGAGGAAAGAGACACACACACACACACACACACGAGGAAAGAGACACACACACACACACACATACGAGGAAAGAGACACACACACACACACACGAGGAAAGAGACACACACACACACACACACACGAGGAAAGAGACACACACACACACACACACACGAGGAAAGAGACACACACACACACACGAGGAAAGAGACACACACACACACACACGAGGAAAGAGACACACACACACACACGAGGAAAGAGACACACACACACACACGAGGAAAGAGACACACACACACACACACACACACACACGAGGAAAGAGACACACACACACACACACGAGGAAAGAGACACACTCAGACACACATAGAAAGAGACACACACACATACGAGGAAAGCGACACACACACACAGACACACGAGGAAAGACACACACAGACACACGAGGAAAGACACACACACACACACACACGAGGAAAGACACACACACACACACACGAGGAAAGAGACACACACAGACACACATAGAAAGAGACACACACTGACACACATAGAAAGAGACACACACTGACACACATAGAAAGAGACACACACACATACGAGGAAAGAGACACACACACACAGACACACGAGGAAAGACACACACAGACACACGAGGAAAGACACACACACACACACACACGAGGAGAGACACACACACACACGAGGAAAGAGACACACACACACACGAGGAAAGAGACACACACACACACGAGGAAAGAGACACACACACACACGAGGAAAGAGACACACACACACACGAGGAAAGAGACACACACACACACACACACACACACGAGGAAAGAGACACACACACACACACGAGGAAAGAGACACACACACACACACACACACGAGGAAAGAGACACACACACACACACACACGAGGAAAGAGACACACACACACACACGAGGAAAGAGACACACACACACACGAGGAAAGAGACACACACACACACGAGGAAAGAGACACACACACACACGAGGAAAGAGACACACACACACACGAGGAAAGACACACACACACACACGAGGAAAGAGACACACACACACACACACGAGGAAAGAGACACACACACACACACACGAGGAAAGAGACACACACAGACACACATAGAAAGAGACACACACACATACGAGGAAAGCGACACACACACACACGAGGAAAGCGACACACACACACAGACACACGAGGAAAGACACACACAGACACACGAGGAAAGAGACACACACACACACGA
>JANJGN010000002.1:114029323-114061823 GCA_026770705.1 Isurus oxyrinchus | reverse complement strand
GAAAGAGACACACACACACACGAGGAAAGAGACACACACACACACGAGGAAAGAGACACACACACACACGAGGAAAGAGACACACACACACACACTGAAAGAGACACACACACGGAAAGAGACACACACACGGAAAGAGACACACACACGGAAAGAGACACACACACGGAAAGAGACACACACACGGAAAGAGACACACACACACACGGAAAGAGACACACACACACACGGAAAGAGACACACACACACACAGAAAGAGACACACACACACACAGAAAGAGACACACACACACACAGAAAGAGACACACACACACACAGAAAGAGACACACACACACACAGAAAGAGACACACACACACACAGAAAGAGACACACACACACACAGAAAGAGACACACACACACACAGAAAGAGACACACACACACACAGAAAGAGACACACACACACACAGAAAGAGACACACACACACACAGAAAGAGACACACACACACACAGAAAGAGACACACACACACACACACGGAAAGAGAGACACACACACACACACACGGAAAGAGAGACACACAAACACACACACACGGAAAGAGAGACACATACACACACACACGGAAAGAGAGAGAGACACACACACACACACACACACACACGGAAAGAGAGAGACACACACACACACACACACACACACACACACACACACACACACACACACACACGGAAAGAGAGAGACACAAACACACACACGGAAAGAGACACACACACACACACACGGAAAGAGACACACACACACACACACGGAAAGAGACACACACACACACACACGGAAAGAGACACACACACACACACGGAAAGAGACACACACACACACACGGAAAGAGACACACACACACACACGGAAAGAGACACACACACACACACGGAAAGAGACACACACACACACACACGGAAAGAGACACACACACACACACACACGGAAAGAGACACACACACACACACGGAAAGAGACACACACACACACACGGAAAGAGACACACACACACACACGAGGAAAGACACACACACACACACGAGGAAAGACACACACACACACGAGGAAAGAGACACACACACACGAGGAAAGAGACACACACACACGAGGAAAGAGACACACACACACACGAGGAAAGAGACACACACACACACGAGGAAAGAGACACACACACACACGAGGAAAGAGACACACACACACACACACGAGGAAAGAGACACACACACGAGGAAAGAGACACACACACGAGGAAAGACACACACACACACACACACGAGGAAAGAGACACACACACACACGAGGAAAGAGACACACACACACACACACACGAGTAAAGAGACACACACACACGAGGAAAGAGACACACACACACACGAGGAAAGAGACACACACACACACGAGGAAAGAGACACACACACACACGAGGAAAGAGACACACACACACACACACGAGGAAAGAGACACACACACGAGGAAAGACACACACACACGAGGAAAGACACACACACACGAGGAAAGACACACACACACGAGGAAAGAGACACACACACACACACACGAGGAAAGAGACACACACACGAGGAAAGACACACACACACACACACGAGGAAAGAGACACACACACACACGAGGAAAGAGACACACACACACACACGAGGAAACAGACACACACACACACACACGAGGAAAGAGACACACACACACACACACACACACACACGAGGAAAGAGAAACACACACACACGAGGAAAGAGACACACACAGACACACATAGAAAGAGACACACACTGACACACATAGAAAGAGACACACACACATACGAGGAAAGCGACACACACAGACGCACGAGGAAAGACACACACAGACACACGAGGAAAGACACACACACACACACACGAGGAGAGACACACACACACACACACGAGGAGAGACACACACACACACGAGGAAAGAGACACACACACACACGAGGAAAGAGAGACACACACACACGAGGAAAGAGAGACACACACACACGAGGAAAGAGAGACACACACACACACACACACACGAGTAAAGAGACACACACACGAGGAAAGAGAGACACACACACACAGACACACGAGGAAAGACACACACAGACACACGAGGAAAGACACACACACACACACACGAGGAAAGAGACACACACACACGGAAAGAGAGACACATACACACACACACGGAAAGAGAGAGAGACACACACACACACACACACACACACACACGGAAAGAGAGAGACACACACACACACACACACACACACACACACACACACACACACACACACACACGGAAAGAGAGAGACACAAACACACACACGGAAAGAGACACACACACACACACACACACGGAAAGAGACACACACACACACACACGGAAAGAGACACACACACACACACACACGGAAAGAGACACACACACACACACGGAAAGAGACACACACACACACACACGGAAAGAGACACACACACACACACGGAAAGAGACACACACACACACACGGAAAGAGACACACACACACACACACGGAAAGAGACACACACACACACACGGAAAGAGACACACACACACACACACACGGAAAGAGACACACACACACGGAAAGAGACACACACACACACACGAGGAAAGACACACACACACACACGAGGAAAGACACACACACACACGAGGAAAGAGACACACACACACGAGGAAAGAGACACACACACACGAGGAAAGAGACACACACACACACGAGGAAAGAGACACACACACACACGAGGAAAGAGACACACACACACACGAGGAAAGAGACACACACACACACGAGGAAAGAGACACACACACACACACACGAGGAAAGAGACACACACACGAGGAAAGAGACACACACACGAGGAAAGACACACACACACACGAGGAAAGAGACACACACACACACGAGGAAAGAGACACACACACACACACACACGAGTAAAGAGACACACACACACGAGGAAAGAGACACACACACACATGAGGAAAGAGACACACACACACACACGAGGAAAGAGACACACACACACACGAGGAAAGAGACACACACACGAGGAAAGACACACACACACACACACGAGGAAAGAGACACACACACGAGGAAAGAGACACACACACACACACGAGGAAAGAGACACACACACGAGGAAAGACACACACACACACACACACGAGGAAAGAGACACACACACACACACACGAGGAAAGAGACACACACACACACGAGGAAACAGACACACACACACACACACGAGGAAAGAGACACACACACACACACACACACACACACACGAGGAAAGAGAAACACACACACACGAGGAAAGAGACACACACAGACACACATAGAAAGAGACACACACTGACACACATAGAAAGAGACACACACACATACGAGGAAAGCGACACACACAGACGCACGAGGAAAGACACACACAGACACACGAGGAAAGACACACACACACACACACGAGGAGAGACACACACACACACACACGAGGAGAGACACACACACACACGAGGAAAGAGACACACACACACACGAGGAAAGAGAGACACACACACACGAGGAAAGAGAGACACACACACACGAGGAAAGAGAGACACACACACACACACACACACGAGTAAAGAGACACACACACGAGGAAAGAGAGACACACACACACAGACACACGAGGAAAGACACACACAGACACACGAGGAAAGACACACACACACACACACGAGGAGAGACACACACACACACGAGGAAAGAGACACACACAGACGAGGAAAGAGACACACACACACACGAGGAAAGAGACACACACACAAGGAAAGAGAGACACACACACAAACACACACGAGGAAAGAGACACACACACACGCACACACGAGGAAAGAGACACACACACACGCACACACGAGGAAGGAGACACACACACACGCACACACGAGGAAGGAGACACACACACACGCACACACGAGGAAGGAGACACACACACACGCACACACGAGGAAAGAGACACACACACACACACGCACACGAGGAAAGAGACACACACACACGAGGAAAGAGACACACACACACACGAGGAAAGAGACACACACACACACACACACACACACGAGGAAAGAGACACACACACACACACGAGGAAAGAGACACACACACACACACACACGAGGAAAGAGACACACACACACACACACACGAGGAAAGAGACACACACACACACACACGAGGAAAGAGACACACACACACACACACGAGTAAAGAGACACACACACACACACACGAGGAAAGAGACACACACACACACACGAGGAAAGAGACACACACACACACACGAGGAAAGAGACACACACACACACACACGAGGAAAGAGACACACACAGACACACATAGAAAGAGACACACACACATACGAGGAAAGCGACACACACACACAGACACACGAGGAAAGACACACAGACACACGAGGAAAGACACACACACACACACACACGAGGAGAGACACACACACACACGAGGAAAGAGACACACACACACACACGAGGAAAGAGACACACACACACACACGAGGAAAGAGACACACACACACACACGAGGAAAGAGACACACACACACACGAGGAAAGAGACACACACACACACGAGGAAAGAGACACACACACACACACACACGAGGAAAGAGACACACACACACACACACACGAGGAAAGAGACACACACACACACACACGAGGAAAGAGACACACACACACACACGAGGAAAGAGACACACACACACACACGAGGAAAGAGACACACACACACGAGGAAAGAGACACACACACACACACGAGGAAAGAGACACACACACACACACACACGAGGAAAGAGACACACACACACACACACACGAGGAAAGAGACACACACACACACACGAGGAAAGAGACACACACACACACACGAGGAAAGAGACACACACACACACACGAGGAAAGAGACACACACACACACACGAGGAAAGAGACACACACACACACGAGGAAAGAGACACACACACACGAGGAAAGAGACACACACACACACGAGGAAAGAGACACACACACACACACACACACACGAGGAAAGAGACACACACACGAGGAAAGAGAGAGACACACACACAAACACACACGAGGAAAGAGACACACACACACACACACACACGAGGAAGGAGACACACACACACGCACACGAGGAAAGAGACACACACACACGCACACGAGGAAAGAGACACACACACACACACGAGGAAAGAGACACACACACACACACGAGGAAAGAGACACACACACACACGAGGAAAGAGACACACACACACACGAGGAAAGAGACACACACACACACGAGGAAAGAGACACACACACACGAGGAAGGAGACACACACACACGCACACGAGGAAAGAGACACACACACGCACACGAGGAAAGAGACACACACACACACACACACGAGGAAAGAGACACACACACACACACGAGGAAAGACACACACACGAGGAAAGACACACACACGAGGAAAGAGAGACACACACACACAAACACACACGAGGAAAGAGACACACACACACACACACACGAGGAAAGAGACACACACACACGCACACGAGGAAAGAGACACACACACGCACACGAGGAAAGAGACACACACACACGAGGAAGGAGACACACACACACGAGGAAGGAGACACACACACACGCACACGAGGAAGGAGACACACACACACGCACACGAGGAAAGAGACACACACACACGCACACGAGGAAAGAGACACACACACACGCACACGAGGAAAGAGACACACACACACGCACACGGAAAGAAACACACACACACACACACACACGGAAAGAGACACACACACGTAAAGAGACACACACACGTAAAGAGACACACACACGTAAAGAGAGACACACACGGAAAGAGACACACACACACACGGAAAGAGACACACACACACACGGAAAGAGACACACACACACACGGAAAGAGACACACACACACACGGAAAGAGACACACACACACACGGAAAGAGACACACACACACACGGAAAGAGACACACACACACACGGAAAGAGACACACACACACACGGAAAGAGACACACACACACACGGAAAGAGACACACACACACACGGAAAGAGACACACACACACACGGAAAGAGACACACACACACACGGAAAGAGACACACACACACGGAAAGAGACACACACACACACGGAAAGAGACACACACACACACGGAAAGAGACACACACACACACGGACAGAGACACACACACACACGGACAGAGACACACACACACACGGACAGAGACACACACACACACGGAAAGAGACACACACACACGGAAAGAGACACACACACGGAAAGAGACACACACACACACACACACGGAAAGAGACACACACACACGGAAAGAGACACACACACACACACACACGGAAAGAGACACACACACACACACACACACGGAAAGAGACACACACACACACACGGAAAGAGACACACACACACACACGGAAAGAGACACACACACACACACGGAAAGAGACACACACACACACACGGAAAGAGACACACACACACACACGGAAAGAGACACACACACACACACACGGAAAGAGACACACACACACACACGGAAAGAGACACACACACACGGAAAGAGACACACACACACGGAAAGAGACACACACACACGGAAAGAGACACACACACACACACGAGGAAAGAGACACACAAACACGAGGAAAGACACACACACACACGAGGAAAGAGACACACACACACGAGGAAAGAGACACACACACACGAGGAAAGAGACACACACACACACACACACGAGGAAAGAGACACACACACACACACACACACACGGAAAGAGACACACACACACACACACGAGGAAAGAGACACACACACACACGAGGAAAGAGACACACACACACGAGGAAAGAGACACACACACACGAGGAAAGAGACACACACACACACGAGGAAAGAGACACACACACACACACACACACGGAAAGAGACACACACACACACACGAGGAAAGAGACACACACACACACACGAGGAAAGAGACACACACACACACACACACGAGGAAAGAGACACACACACACACACACGAGGAAAGAGACACACACACACACACACACGAGGAAAGAGACACACACACACACACACGAGGAAAGAGACACACACACACACACACGAGGAAAGAGACACACACACACACACACATAGAAAGAGACACACACACATACACACACATAGAAAGAGACACACACACATACGAGGAAAGCGACACACACACACAGACACACGAGGAAAGACACACACAGACACACGAGGAAAGACACACACACACACACACACACGAGGAGAGACACACACACACACGAGGAAAGAGACACACACACACACACACACGAGGAAAGAGACACACACACACACACACGAGGAAAGAGACACACACACACACACACGAGGAAAGAGACACACACACACACACACACACGAGGAAAGAGACACACACACACACACACGAGGAAAGAGACACACACACACACACACGAGGAAAGAGACACACACACACACACGAGGAAAGAGACACACACACACACACACGAGGAAAGAGACACACACACACACACACACATAGAAAGAGACACACACACATACACACACATAGAAAGAGACACACACACATACGAGGAAAGCGACACACACACACAGACACACGAGGAGAGACACACACACACACGAGGAAAGAGACACACACACACACACACGAGGAAAGAGACACACACACACACACACGAGGAAAGAGACACACACACACACGAGGAAAGAGACACACACACACACACACACACGAGGAAAGAGACACACACACACACACACACGAGGAAAGAGACACACACACACACACACACGAGGAAAGAGACACACACACACACACACGAGGAAAGAGACACACACACACACACACGAGGAAAGAGACACACACACACACACACGAGGAAAGAGACACACACACACACGAGGAAAGAGACACACACACACACACACGAGGAAAGAGACACACACACACACACACGAGGAAAGAGACACACACACACACGAGGAAAGAGACACACACACACACACGAGGAAAGAGACACACACACACACGAGGAAAGAGACACACACACACACACGAGGAAAGAGACACACACACACACACGAGGAAAGAGACACACACACACACACGAGGAAAGAGACACACACACACACACGAGGAAAGAGACACACACACACACGAGGAAAGAGACACACACACACGAGGAAAGAGACACACACACACACGAGGAAAGAGACACACACACACACGAGGAAAGAGACACACACACACACGAGGAAAGAGACACACACACACACGAGGAAAGAGACACACACACACACGAGGAAAGAGACACACACACACACGAGGAAAGAGACACACACACACACACACACGAGGAAAGAGACACACACACACACACGAGGAAAGAGACACACACACACACGAGGAAAGAGACACACACACACACGAGGAAAGAGACACACACACACACACGAGGAAAGAGACACACACACACACGAGGAAAGAGACACACACACACACGAGGAAAGAGACACACACACACACACGAGGAAAGAGACACACACACACACACGAGGAAAGAGACACACACACACACACGAGGAAAGAGACACACACACACACGAGGAAAGAGACACACACACACACGAGGAAAGAGACACACACACACACGAGGAAAGAGACACACACACACACGAGGAAAGAGACACACACACACACGAGGAAAGAGACACACACACACACGAGGAAAGAGACACACACACGGAAAGAGACACACACACGGAAAGAGACACACACACGGAAAGAGACACACACACGGAAAGAGACACACACACGGAAAGAGACACACACACACACAGAAAGAGACACACACACACACAGAAAGAGACACACACACACACACAGAAAGAGACACACACACACACAGAAAGAGACACACACACACACAGAGACAGACACACACACAGAAAGAGACACACACACACACACACACACACACACACACGGAAAGAGAGAGACACACACACACACACGGAAAGAGAGAGACACACACACACACACACACGGAAAGAGAGACACACACACACACACACACACACACGGAAAGAGAGAGAGACACACACACACACACGGAAAGAGAGAGACACACACACACACACACACGGAAAGAGACACACACACACACACACACACACACACACACACACACACACACACGGAAAGAGAGAGACACAAACACACACACGGAAAGAGACACACACACACACGGAAAGAGACACACACACACACACGGAAAGAGACACACACACACACACGGAAAGAGACACACACACATACGAGGAAAGCGACACACACAGACGCACGAGGAAAGACACACACACACACGCACGAGGAAAGACACACACACACACACACGAGGAGAGACACACACACACACGAGGAGAGACACACACACACACACACGAGGAGAGACACACACACACACACACACGAGGAGAGACACACACACACACGAGGAAAGAGACACACACACACACGAGGAAAGAGAGACACACACACACACACACACGAGTAAAGAGACACACACACGAGGAAAGAGAGACACACACACACAGACACACGAGGAAAGACACAAACAGACACACGAGGAAAGACACACACACACACACACGAGGAGAGACACACACACACACACACGAGGAGAGACACACACACACACACGAGGAAAGAGACACACACACACACACGAGGAAAGAGACACACACACACACGAGGAAAGAGACACACACACAAGGAAAGAGAGACACACACACAAACACACACGAGGAAAGAGACACACACACACGCACACACGAGGAAAGAGACACACACACACGCACACACGAGGAAGGAGACACACACACACACGAGGAAGGAGACACACACACACGCACACACGAGGAAGGAGACACACACACACGCACACGAGGAAAGAGACACACACACGCACACGAGGAAAGAGACACACACACGCACACGAGGAAAGAGACACACACACGCACACGAGGAAAGAGACACACACACACACACACACACACACGAGGAAAGAGACACACACACACACGAGGAAAGAGACACACACACACACACACACGAGGAAAGAGACACACACACACACACACACGAGGAAAGAGACACACACACACACACACACACACACACGAGGAAAGAGACACACACACACACACACGAGGAAAGAGACACACACAGACACACATAGAAAGAGACACACACACATACGAGGAAAGCGACACACACACACAGACACACGAGGAAAGACACACAGACACACGAGGAAAGACACACACACACACACACACGAGGAGAGACACACACACACACGAGGAAAGAGACACACACACACGAGGAAAGAGACACACACACACGAGGAAAGAGACACACACACACACACGAGGAAAGAGACACACACACACACACGAGGAAAGAGACACACACACACACACGAGGAAAGAGACACACACACACACACGAGGAAAGAGACACACACACACACACGAGGAAAGAGACACACACACACACACGAGGAAAGAGACACACACACACACGAGGAAAGAGACACACACACACACACACACGAGGAAAGAGACACACACACACACACACACGAGGAAAGAGACACACACACACACACACGAGGAAAGAGACACACACACACACACGAGGAAAGAGACACACACACACACACACACGAGGAAAGAGACACACACACACACACACGAGGAAAGAGACACACACACACACACACGAGGAAAGAGACACACACACGCACACACACGAGGAAAGAGACACACACACACACACACACACGAGGAAAGAGACACACACACACACACGAGGAAAGAGACACACACACACGAGGAAAGAGACACACACACACGAGGAAAGAGACACACACACACGAGGAAAGAGACACACACACACGAGGAAAGAGACACACACACACACACGAGGAAAGAGACACACACACACACACACACGAGGAAAGAGACACACACACACACGAGGAAAGAGACACACACACACACACACACACACACGAGGAAAGAGACACACACACGAGGAAAGAGAGAGACACACACACAAACACACACGAGGAAAGAGACACACACACACACACACACGAGGAAGGAGACACACACACACGCACACGAGGAAAGAGACACACACACACGCACACGAGGAAAGAGACACACACACGCACACGAGGAAAGAGACACACACACACACACGAGGAAAGAGACACACACACGCACACGAGGAAAGAGACACACACACACGAGGAAGGAGACACACACACACGCACACGAGGAAAGAGACACACACACACGCACACGAGGAAAGAGACACACACACACGCACACGGAAAGAGACACACACACACACACACACACACACACACACACGGAAAGAGACACACACACGGAAAGAGACACACACACGGAAAGAGAGACACACACACACACGGAAAGAGACACACACACACACGGAAAGAGACACACACACACACGGAAAGAGACACACACACACACGGAAAGAGACACACACACACACGGAAAGAGACACACACACACACGGAAAGAGACACACACACACACGGAAAGAGACACACACACACACGGAAAGAGACACACACACACACGGAAAGAGACACACACACACACGGAAAGAGACACACACACACACGGAAAGAGACACACACACACACGGAAAGAGACACACACACACACGGAAAGAGACACACACACACACGGACAGAGACACACACACACACGGACAGAGACACACACACACACGGACAGAGACACACACACACACGGAAAGAGACACACACACACGGAAAGAGACACACACACGGAAAGAGACACACACACACACACACACGGAAAGAGACACACACACACGGAAAGAGACACACACACACGGAAAGAGACACACACACACACACACACGGAAAGAGACACACACACACACACACGGAAAGAGACACACACACACACACACACGGAAAGAGACACACACACACACACGGAAAGAGACACACACACACACACGGAAAGAGACACACACACACACACGGAAAGAGACACACACACACACACGGAAAGAGACACACACACACACACACGGAAAGAGACACACACACACACACACGAGGAAAGAGACACACAAACACGAGGAAAGACACACACACACACGAGGAAAGAGACACACACACACGAGGAAAGAGACACACACACACACACACGAGGAAAGAGACACACACACACACACACGAGGAAAGAGACACACACACACACGAGGAAAGAGACACACACACACACACACGAGGAAAGAGACACACACACACACGAGGAAAGAGACACACACACACACACACACACACACGGAAAGAGACACACACACACACACACACACGAGGAAAGAGACACACACACACACACACGAGGAAAGAGACACACACACACACACACGAGGAAAGAGACACACACACACACACACGAGGAAAGAGACACACACACACACACACATAGAAAGAGACACACACACATACGAGGAAAGCGACACACACACACAGACACACGAGGAAAGCGACACACACACACAGACACACGAGGAAAGACACACACAGACACACGAGGAGAGACACACACACACACGAGGAAAGAGACACACACACACACACACGAGGAAAGAGACACACACACACACACACGAGGAAAGAGACACACACACACACACACGAGGAAAGAGACACACACACACACACACGAGGAAAGAGACACACACACACACACACACACGAGGAAAGAGACACACACACACACACACGAGGAAAGAGACACACACACACACACACGAGGAAAGAGACACACACACACACACGAGGAAAGAGACACACACACACACACGAGGAAAGAGACACACACACACACACGAGGAAAGAGACACACACACACACACGAGGAAAGAGACACACACACACACACGAGGAAAGAGACACACACACACACACGAGGAAAGAGACACACACACACACACGAGGAAAGAGACACACACACACACACGAGGAAAGAGACACACACACACACACGAGGAAAGAGACACACACACACACACGAGGAAAGAGACACACACACACGAGGAAAGAGACACACACACACACGAGGAAAGAGACACACACACACACGAGGAAAGAGACACACACACACACACGAGGAAAGAGACACACACACACACACACGAGGAAAGAGACACACACACACACACACACGAGGAAAGAGACACACACACACACACACGAGGAAAGAGACACACACACACACACACACACGAGGAAAGAGACACACACACACACACACACACGGAAAGACACACACACACACACACACACGGAAAGACACACACACACACACACACACGGAAAGACACACACACACACACACGAGGAAAGAGACACACACACACACGAGGAAAGAGACACACACACACACGAGGAAAGAGACACACACACACACGAGGAAAGAGACACACACACACACGAGGAAAGAGACACACACACACACGAGGAAAGAGACACACACACACACACACGAGGAAAGAGACACACACACACACACACGAGGAAAGAGACACACACACACACACACACGAGGAAAGAGACACACACACACACACACGAGGAAAGAGACACACACACACACACACGAGGAAAGAGACACACACACACACACACGAGGAAAGAGACACACACACACACACACGAGGAAAGAGACACACACACACACACGAGGAAAGAGACACACACACACACACGAGGAAAGAGACACACACACACACACACACACACACACGGAAAGAGACACACACACACACACACACACGAGGAAAGAGACACACACACACACACACGAGGAAAGAGACACACACACACACACACGAGGAAAGAGACACACACACACACACACGAGGAAAGAGACACACACACACACACACATAGAAAGAGACACACACACATACGAGGAAAGCGACACACACACACAGACACACGAGGAAAGCGACACACACACACAGACACACGAGGAAAGACACACACAGACACACGAGGAGAGACACACACACACACGAGGAAAGAGACACACACACACACACACGGAAAGAGAGAGACACACACACACACACGGAAAGAGAGAGACACACACACACACACACACACACGGAAAGAGAGACACACACACACGGAAAGAGAGAGAGACACACACACACACACGGAAAGAGAGAGACACACACACACACACACACGGAAAGAGACACACACACACACACACACACACGGAAAGAGAGAGACACAAACACACACACGGAAAGAGACACACACACACACACGGAAAGAGACACACACACACACACGGAAAGAGACACACACACACACACGGAAAGAGACACACACACACACACACGGAAAGAGACACACACACACACACACGGAAAGAGACACACACACACACACACGGAAAGAGACACACACACACACACACGGAAAGAGACACACACACACACACACGGAAAGAGACACACACACACACACACACGGAAAGAGACACACACACACACACACACGGAAAGAGACACACACACACACACACACGGAAAGAGACACACACACACACACGGAAAGAGACACACACACACACACGGAAAGAGACACACACACACACACGGAAAGAGACACACACACACACACGGAAAGAGACACACACACACGAGGAAAGACACACACACACACGAGGAAAGACACACACACACACGAGGAAAGAGACACACACACACACGAGGAAAGAGACACACACACACGAGGAAAGAGACACACACACACGAGGAAACAGACACACACACGAGGAAAGAGACACACACACGAGGTAAGAGACACACACACACACACGAGGAAAGAGACACACACACACACACACACACACACACGATGAAAGAGACACACACACACACACGAGGAAAGAGACACACACACACACACACACACACACGAGGAAAGAGACACACACACACGAGGAAAGAGACACACACACACACACACGAGGAAAGAGACACACACACACACACACGAGGAAAGAGACACACACACACACACACGAGGAAAGAGACACACACACACACGAGGAAAGAGACACACACACACACGAGGAAAGAGACACACACACACACGAGTAAAGAGACACACACACGGAAAGAGACACACACACGGAAAGAGACACACACACGGAAAGAGACACACACACGGAAAGAGACACACACACGGAAAGAGACACACACACGGAAAGAGACACACACACACGGAAAGAGACACACACACACGGAAAGAGACACACACACACGGAAAGAGACACACACACACACAGAAAGAGACACACACACACACAGAAAGAGACACACACACACACACACACACACACACACACACACACACACACGGAAAGAGAGAGACACACACACACACGGAAAGAGACACACACACACACACGGAAAGAGACACACACACACACACGGAAAGAGACACACACACACACACACGGAAAGAGACACACACACACACACACGGAAAGAGACACACACACACACACACGGAAAGAGACACACACACACACACACACGGAAAGAGACACACACACACACACGGAAAGAGACACACACACACACACACACGGAAAGAGACACACACACACACACACACGGAAAGAGACACACACACACACACACACACACGGAAAGAGACACACACACACACACACACACGGAAAGAGACACACACACACACACGGAAAGAGACACACACACACACACGGAAAGAGACACACACACACACACGGAAAGAGACACACACACACACACGGAAAGAGACACACACACACACACGGAAAGAGACACACACACACACACACGGAAAGAGACACACACACACACACGGAAAGACACACACACACACGAGGAGAGACACACACACACACGAGGAAAGAGACACACACACACACGAGGAAAGAGACACACACACACGAGGAAAGAGACACACACACACGAGGAAACAGACACACACACGAGGAAAGAGACACACACACGAGGTAAGAGACACACACACACACACGAGGAAAGAGACACACACACACACACACACACACACGATGAAAGAGACACACACACACACACGAGGAAAGAGACACACACACACACACACACACACACACGAGGAAAGAGACACACACACACACACGAGGAAAGAGACACACACACACACACACACGAGGAAAGAGACACACACACACACACACGAGGAAAGAGACACACACACACACGAGGAAAGAGACACACACACACACGAGGAAAGAGACACACACACACACGAGGAAAGAGACACACACACACACGAGTAAAGAGACACACACACACACGAGTAAAGAGACACACACACGGAAAGAGACACACACACGGAAAGAGACACACACACGGAAAGAGACACACACACGGAAAGAGACACACACACGGAAAGAGACACACACACGGAAAGAGACACACACACGGAAAGAGACACACACACGGAAAGAGACACACACACGGAAAGAGACACACACACGGAAAGAGACACACACACACACGGAAAGAGACACACACACACACGGAAAGAGACACACACACACACAGAAAGAGACACACACACACACAGAAAGAGACACACACACACACAGAAAGAGACACACACACACACAGAAAGAGACACACACACACACACAGAAAGAGACACGCACACACACACAGAAAGAGACACACACACACACAGAAAGAGACACACACACACACAGAAAGAGACACACACACACACAGAAAGAGACACACACACACACAGAAAGAGACACACACACACACAGAAAGAGACACACACACACACAGAAAGAGACACACACACACACAGAAAGAGACACACACACACACAGAAAGAGACACACACACACACACAGAAAGAGACACACACACACACAGAAAGAGACACACACACACACAGAAAGAGACACACACACACACAGAAAGAGACACACACACACACACACACACACACACACACACACACACACACACACACACGGAAAGAGAGAGACACACACACACACACGGAAAGAGAGAGACACACACACACACACACACGGAAAGAGAGACACACACACACGGAAAGAGAGAGAGACACACACACACACACGGAAAGAGAGAGACACACACACACACACACACGGAAAGAGACACACACACACACACACACACACACACGGAAAGAGAGAGACACAAACACACACACGGAAAGAGACACACACACACACACGGAAAGAGACACACACACACACACGGAAAGAGACACACACACACACACGGAAAGAGACACACACACACACACACGGAAAGAGACACACACACACACACACGGAAAGAGACACACACACACACACACGGAAAGAGACACACACACACACACACGGAAAGAGACACACACACACACACACACGGAAAGAGACACACACACACACACACACGGAAAGAGACACACACACACACACGGAAAGAGACACACACACACACACGGAAAGAGACACACACACACACACGGAAAGAGACACACACACACACACGGAAAGAGACACACACACACGAGGAAAGACACACACACACACGAGGAAAGACACACACACACACGAGGAAAGAGACACACACACACACGAGGAAAGAGACACACACACACGAGGAAAGAGACACACACACACGAGGAAACAGACACACACACGAGGAAAGAGACACACACACGAGGTAAGAGACACACACACACACACGAGGAAAGAGACACACACACACACACACACACACACACGATGAAAGAGACACACACACACACACGAGGAAAGAGACACACACACACACACACACACGAGGAAAGAGACACACACACACGAGGAAAGAGACACACACACACACACACGAGGAAAGAGACACACACACACACACACGAGGAAAGAGACACACACACACACACACGAGGAAAGAGACACACACACACACACACGAGGAAAGAGACACACACACACACACGAGGAAAGAGACACACACACACACGAGGAAAGAGACACACACACACACGAGGAAAGAGACACACACACACACGAGGAAAGAGACACACACACACACGAGGAAAGAGACACACACACGGAAAGAGACACACACACGGAAAGAGACACACACACGGAAAGAGACACACACACGGAAAGAGACACACACACACGGAAAGAGACACACACACACGGAAAGAGACACACACACACGGAAAGAGACACACACACACACAGAAAGAGACACACACACACACAGAAAGAGACACACACACACACACACACACACACACACACACACACGGAAAGAGAGAGACACACACACACACGGAAAGAGACACACACACACACACGGAAAGAGACACACACACACACACGGAAAGAGACACACACACACACACACGGAAAGAGACACACACACACACACACGGAAAGAGACACACACACACACACACGGAAAGAGACACACACACACACACACACGGAAAGAGACACACACACACACACACACACGGAAAGAGACACACACACACACACACACGGAAAGAGACACACACACACACACACACACGGAAAGAGACACACACACACACACACACGGAAAGAGACACACACACACACACGGAAAGAGACACACACACACACACGGAAAGAGACACACACACACACACGGAAAGAGACACACACACACACACGGAAAGAGACACACACACACACACGGAAAGAGACACACACACACACACGGAAAGAGACACACACACACACACGGAAAGAGACACACACACACGAGGAAAGACACACACACACACGAGGAAAGAGACACACACACACACGAGGAAAGAGACACACACACACGAGGAAAGAGACACACACACACGAGGAAACAGACACACACACGAGGAAAGAGACACACACACGAGGTAAGAGACACACACACACACACGAGGGAAGAGACACACACACACACACACACACGAGGAAAGAGACACACACACACACACACGAGGAAAGAGACACACACACACACACACGAGGAAAGAGACACACACACACACACACGAGGAAAGAGACACACACACACACACACGAGGAAAGAGACACACACACACACACACGAGGAAAGAGACACACACACACACACACGAGGAAAGAGACACACACACACACACGAGGAAAGAGACACACACACACACACGAGGAAAGAGACACACACACACACACACACACACACACGGAAAGAGACACACACACACACACACACACGAGGAAAGAGACACACACACACACACACGAGGAAAGAGACACACACACACACACACGAGGAAAGAGACACACACACACACACACGAGGAAAGAGACACACACACACACACACATAGAAAGAGACACACACACATACGAGGAAAGCGACACACACACACAGACACACGAGGAAAGCGACACACACACACAGACACACGAGGAAAGACACACACAGACACACGAGGAGAGACACACACACACACGAGGAAAGAGACACACACACACACACACGGAAAGAGAGAGACACACACACACACACGGAAAGAGAGAGACACACACACACACACACACACGGAAAGAGAGACACACACACACGGAAAGAGAGAGAGACACACACACACACACGGAAAGAGAGAGACACACACACACACACACACGGAAAGAGACACACACACACACACACACACACGGAAAGAGAGAGACACAAACACACACACGGAAAGAGACACACACACACACACGGAAAGAGACACACACACACACACGGAAAGAGACACACACACACACACGGAAAGAGACACACACACACACACGGAAAGAGACACACACACACACACACGGAAAGAGACACACACACACACACACGGAAAGAGACACACACACACACACACGGAAAGAGACACACACACACACACACACGGAAAGAGACACACACACACACACACACGGAAAGAGACACACACACACACACACACGGAAAGAGACACACACACACACACGGAAAGAGACACACACACACACACGGAAAGAGACACACACACACACACGGAAAGAGACACACACACACACACGGAAAGAGACACACACACACGAGGAAAGACACACACACACACGAGGAAAGACACACACACACACGAGGAAAGAGACACACACACACACGAGGAAAGAGACACACACACACGAGGAAAGAGACACACACACACGAGGAAACAGACACACACACGAGGAAAGAGACACACACACGAGGTAAGAGACACACACACACACACGAGGAAAGAGACACACACACACACACACACACACACACGATGAAAGAGACACACACACACACACGAGGAAAGAGACACACACACACACACACACACACACGAGGAAAGAGACACACACACACGAGGAAAGAGACACACACACACACACACGAGGAAAGAGACACACACACACACACACGAGGAAAGAGACACACACACACACACACGAGGAAAGAGACACACACACACACACACGAGGAAAGAGACACACACACACACGAGTAAAGAGACACACACACGGAAAGAGACACACACACGGAAAGAGACACACACACGGAAAGAGACACACACACGGAAAGAGACACACACACGGAAAGAGACACACACACGGAAAGAGACACACACACGGAAAGAGACACACACACACGGAAAGAGACACACACACACGGAAAGAGACACACACACACACAGAAAGAGACACACACACACACAGAAAGAGACACACACACACACACACACACACACACACACACACACGGAAAGAGAGAGACACACACACACACGGAAAGAGACACACACACACACACGGAAAGAGACACACACACACACACACGGAAAGAGACACACACACACACACACGGAAAGAGACACACACACACACACACGGAAAGAGACACACACACACACACACGGAAAGAGACACACACACACACACACGGAAAGAGACACACACACACACACACGGAAAGAGACACACACACACACACGGAAAGAGACACACACACACACACACACGGAAAGAGACACACACACACACACACACACGGAAAGAGACACACACACACACACACGGAAAGAGACACACACACACACACACACACACGGAAAGAGACACACACACACACACACACACACGGAAAGAGACACACACACACACACGGAAAGAGACACACACACACACACGGAAAGAGACACACACACACACACGGAAAGAGACACACACACACACACGGAAAGAGACACACACACACACACGGAAAGAGACACACACACACACACGGAAAGAGACACACACACACACACGGAAAGACACACACACACACGAGGAGAGACACACACACACACGAGGAAAGAGACACACACACACACGAGGAAAGAGACACACACACACGAGGAAAGAGACACACACACACGAGGAAACAGACACACACACGAGGAAAGAGACACACACACGAGGTAAGAGACACACACACACACACGAGGAAAGAGACACACACACACACACACACACACACGATGAAAGAGACACACACACACACACGAGGAAAGAGACACACACACACACACACACACACACACGAGGAAAGAGACACACACACACACACGAGGAAAGAGACACACACACACACACACGAGGAAAGAGACACACACACACACACACGAGGAAAGAGACACACACACACACACACGAGGAAAGAGACACACACACACACGAGGAAAGAGACACACACACACACGAGGAAAGAGACACACACACACACGAGGAAAGAGACACACACACACACGAGTAAAGAGACACACACACGGAAAGAGACACACACACGGAAAGAGACACACACACGGAAAGAGACACACACACGGAAAGAGACACACACACGGAAAGAGACACACACACGGAAAGAGACACACACACGGAAAGAGACACACACACGGAAAGAGACACACACACACGGAAAGAGACACACACACGGAAAGAGACACACACACACGGAAAGAGACACACACACACGGAAAGAGACACACACACACACACGGAAAGAGACACACACACACACACGGAAAGAGACACACACACACACACGGAAAGAGACACACACACACACACACGGAAAGAGACACACACACACACACGGAAAGACACACACACACACGAGGAGAGACACACACACACACGAGGAAAGAGACACACACACACACGAGGAAAGAGACACACACACACGAGGAAAGAGACACACACACACGAGGAAACAGACACACACACGAGGAAAGAGACACACACACGAGGTAAGAGACACACACACACACACGAGGAAAGAGACACACACACACACACACACACACACGATGAAAGAGACACACACACACACACGAGGAAAGAGACACACACACACACACACACACACACACGAGGAAAGAGACACACACACACACACGAGGAAAGAGACACACACACACACACACGAGGAAAGAGACACACACACACACACACGAGGAAAGAGACACACACACACACACACGAGGAAAGAGACACACACACACACGAGGAAAGAGACACACACACACACGAGGAAAGAGACACACACACACACGAGTAAAGAGACACACACACGGAAAGAGACACACACACGGAAAGAGACACACACACGGAAAGAGACACACACACGGAAAGAGACACACACACGGAAAGAGACACACACACGGAAAGAGACACACACACGGAAAGAGACACACACACACGGAAAGAGACACACACACGGAAAGAGACACACACACACGGAAAGAGACACACACACACGGAAAGAGACACACACACACGGAAAGAGACACACACACACACGGAAAGAGACACACACACACACGGAAAGAGACACACACACACACAGAAAGAGACACACACACACACAGAAAGAGACACACACACACACAGAAAGAGACACACACACACACACAGAAAGAGACACGCACACACACACAGAAAGAGACACGCACACACACACAGAAAGAGACACACACACACACAGAAAGAGACACACACACACACAGAAAGAGACACACACACACACAGAAAGAGACACACACACACACAGAAAGAGACACACACACACACAGAAAGAGACACACACACACACAGAAAGAGACACACACACACACAGAAAGAGACACACACACACACAGAAAGAGACACACACACACACACAGAAAGAGACACACACACACACAGAAAGAGACACACACACACACACACACACACAGAAAGAGACACACACACACACACACACACACACACACACACACACACACACACACACGGAAAGAGAGAGACACACACACACACACGGAAAGAGAGAGACACACACACACACACACACGGAAAGAGAGACACACACACACGGAAAGAGAGAGAGACACACACACACACACGGAAAGAGAGAGACACACACACACACACACACGGAAAGAGACACACACACACACACACACACACACACACACACACGGAAAGAGAGAGACACAAACACACACACGGAAAGAGACACACACACACACACGGAAAGAGACACACACACACACACGGAAAGAGACACACACACACACACGGAAAGAGACACACACACACACACACGGAAAGAGACACACACACACACACACACGGAAAGAGACACACACACACACACACGGAAAGAGACACACACACACACACACACGGAAAGAGACACACACACACACACACACGGAAAGAGACACACACACACACACGGAAAGAGACACACACACACACACGGAAAGAGACACACACACACACACGGAAAGAGACACACACACACACACGGAAAGAGACACACACACACGAGGAAAGACACACACACACACGAGGAAAGACACACACACACACGAGGAAAGAGACACACACACACACGAGGAAAGAGACACACACACACGAGGAAAGAGACACACACACACGAGGAAACAGACACACACACGAGGAAAGAGACACACACACGAGGTAAGAGACACACACACACACACGAGGAAAGAGACACACACACACACACACACACACACACGATGAAAGAGACACACACACACACACGAGGAAAGAGACACACACACACACACACACACGAGGAAAGAGACACACACACACACACACGAGGAAAGAGACACACACACACACACACGAGGAAAGAGACACACACACACACACACACGAGGAAAGAGACACACACACACACGAGGAAAGAGACACACACACACACGAGGAAAGAGACACACACACACACGAGGAAAGAGACACACACACGGAAAGAGACACACACACGGAAAGAGACACACACACGGAAAGAGACACACACACGGAAAGAGACACACACACGGAAAGAGACACACACACGGAAAGAGACACACACACACGGAAAGAGACACACACACACGGAAAGAGACACACACACACACAGAAAGAGACACACACACACACAGAAAGAGACACACACACACACACACACACACACACACACACACACACACACACACACACACGGAAAGAGACACACACACACACACGGAAAGAGACACACACACACACACGGAAAGAGACACACACACACACACGGAAAGAGACACACACACACACACACGGAAAGAGACACACACACACACACACACGGAAAGAGACACACACACACACACACGGAAAGAGACACACACACACACACACGGAAAGAGACACACACACACACACACGGAAAGAGACACACACACACACACACACGGAAAGAGACACACACACACACACACACGGAAAGAGACACACACACACACACACACACGGAAAGAGACACACACACACACACACACGGAAAGAGACACACACACACACACGGAAAGAGACACACACACACACACGGAAAGAGACACACACACACACACGGAAAGAGACACACACACACACACGGAAAGAGACACACACACACACACGGAAAGAGACACACACACACGAGGAAAGACACACACACACACGAGGAAAGAGACACACACACACACGAGGAAAGAGACACACACACACGAGGAAAGAGACACACACACACGAGGAAACAGACACACACACGAGGAAAGAGACACACACACGAGGTAAGAGACACACACACACACACGAGGGAAGAGACACACACACACACACACACACACACGAGGAAAGAGACACACACACACACACACGAGGAAAGAGACACACACACACACACACGAGGAAAGAGACACACACACACACACACGAGGAAAGAGACACACACACACACACACGAGGAAAGAGACACACACACACACACACGAGGAAAGAGACACACACACACACACACGAGGAAAGAGACACACACACACACACGAGGAAAGAGACACACACACACACACGAGGAAAGAGACACACACACACACACACACACACACACGGAAAGAGACACACACACACACACACACACGAGGAAAGAGACACACACACACACACACGAGGAAAGAGACACACACACACACACACGAGGAAAGAGACACACACACACACACACGAGGAAAGAGACACACACACACACACACGAGGAAAGAGACACACACACACACACACATAGAAAGAGACACACACACATACGAGGAAAGCGACACACACACACAGACACACGAGGAAAGCGACACACACACACAGACACACGAGGAAAGACACACACAGACACACGAGGAGAGACACACACACACACGAGGAAAGAGACACACACACACACACACGGAAAGAGAGAGACACACACACACACACGGAAAGAGAGAGACACACACACACACACACACACGGAAAGAGAGACACACACACACGGAAAGAGAGAGAGACACACACACACACACGGAAAGAGAGAGACACACACACACACACACACGGAAAGAGACACACACACACACACACACACACACGGAAAGAGAGAGACACAAACACACACACGGAAAGAGACACACACACACACACGGAAAGAGACACACACACACACACGGAAAGAGACACACACACACACACGGAAAGAGACACACACACACACACACGGAAAGAGACACACACACACACACACGGAAAGAGACACACACACACACACACGGAAAGAGACACACACACACACACACGGAAAGAGACACACACACACACACACGGAAAGAGACACACACACACACACACACGGAAAGAGACACACACACACACACACACGGAAAGAGACACACACACACACACGGAAAGAGACACACACACACACACGGAAAGAGACACACACACACACACGGAAAGAGACACACACACACACACGGAAAGAGACACACACACACACACGGAAAGAGACACACACACACGAGGAAAGACACACACACACACGAGGAAAGACACACACACACACGAGGAAAGAGACACACACACACGAGGAAAGAGACACACACACACACGAGGAAAGAGACACACACACACGAGGAAAGAGACACACACACACGAGGAAACAGACACACACACGAGGAAAGAGACACACACACGAGGTAAGAGACACACACACACACACGAGGAAAGAGACACACACACACACACACACACACACACGATGAAAGAGACACACACACACACACGAGGAAAGAGACACACACACACACGAGGAAAGAGACACACACACACGAGGAAAGAGACACACACACACACACACGAGGAAAGAGACACACACACACACACACGAGGAAAGAGACACACACACACACACACGAGGAAAGAGACACACACACACACACACGAGGAAAGAGACACACACACACACGAGTAAAGAGACACACACACGGAAAGAGACACACACACGGAAAGAGACACACACACGGAAAGAGACACACACACGGAAAGAGACACACACACGGAAAGAGACACACACACGGAAAGAGACACACACACGGAAAGAGACACACACACACGGAAAGAGACACACACACACGGAAAGAGACACACACACACACAGAAAGAGACACACACACACACAGAAAGAGACACACACACACACACACACACACACACACACACACACACGGAAAGAGAGAGACACACACACACACGGAAAGAGACACACACACACACACGGAAAGAGACACACACACACACACGGAAAGAGACACACACACACACACACGGAAAGAGACACACACACACACACACGGAAAGAGACACACACACACACACACGGAAAGAGACACACACACACACACACGGAAAGAGACACACACACACACACGGAAAGAGACACACACACACACACACACGGAAAGAGACACACACACACACACACGGAAAGAGACACACACACACACACACACACACGGAAAGAGACACACACACACACACACACACACACGGAAAGAGACACACACACACACACGGAAAGAGACACACACACACACACGGAAAGAGACACACACACACACACGGAAAGAGACACACACACACACACGGAAAGAGACACACACACACACACGGAAAGAGACACACACACACACGAGGAAAGAGACACACACACACACACGGAAAGACACACACACACACGAGGAGAGACACACACACACACGAGGAAAGAGACACACACACACACGAGGAAAGAGACACACACACACGAGGAAAGAGACACACACACACGAGGAAACAGACACACACACGAGGAAAGAGACACACACACGAGGTAAGAGACACACACACACACACGAGGAAAGAGACACACACACACACACACACACACACACGATGAAAGAGACACACACACACACACGAGGAAAGAGACACACACACACACACACACACACACACGAGGAAAGAGACACACACACACACACGAGGAAAGAGACACACACACACACACACGAGGAAAGAGACACACACACACACACACACGAGGAAAGAGACACACACACACACGAGGAAAGAGACACACACACACACGAGGAAAGAGACACACACACACACGAGTAAAGAGACACACACACGGAAAGAGACACACACACGGAAAGAGACACACACACGGAAAGAGACACACACACGGAAAGAGACACACACACGGAAAGAGACACACACACGGAAAGAGACACACACACGGAAAGAGACACACACACGGAAAGAGACACACACACGGAAAGAGACACACACACACGGAAAGAGACACACACACAGACGGAAAGAGACACACACACACACAGAAAGAGACACACACACACACAGAAAGAGACACACACACACACAGAAAGAGACACACACACACACAGAAAGAGACACACACACACACAGAAAGAGACACACACACACACAGAAAGAGACACACACACACACAGAAAGAGACACACACACACACACAGAAAGAGACACGCACACACACACAGAAAGAGACACACACACACACAGAAAGAGACACACACACACACAGAAAGAGACACACACACACACAGAAAGAGACACACACACACACAGAAAGAGACACACACACACACAGAAAGAGACACACACACACACAGAAAGAGACACACACACACACACAGAAAGAGACACACACACACACAGAAAGAGACACACACACACACAGAAAGAGACACACACACACACAGAAAGAGACACACACACACACACACACACACACACACACACACACACACACACACACACGGAAAGAGAGAGACACACACACACACACGGAAAGAGAGAGACACACACACACACACACACGGAAAGAGAGACACACACACACGGAAAGAGAGAGAGACACACACACACACACGGAAAGAGAGAGACACACACACACACACACACGGAAAGAGACACACACACACACACACACACACACACACGGAAAGAGAGAGACACAAACACACACACGGAAAGAGACACACACACACACACGGAAAGAGACACACACACACACACGGAAAGAGACACACACACACACACACGGAAAGAGACACACACACACACACACGGAAAGAGACACACACACACACACACGGAAAGAGACACACACACACACACACGGAAAGAGACACACACACACACACACACGGAAAGAGACACACACACACACACACACGGAAAGAGACACACACACACACACGGAAAGAGACACACACACACACACGGAAAGAGACACACACACACACACACGGAAAGAGACACACACACACACACGGAAAGAGACACACACACACGAGGAAAGACACACACACACACGAGGAAAGACACACACACACACGAGGAAAGAGACACACACACACACGAGGAAAGAGACACACACACACGAGGAAAGAGACACACACACACGAGGAAACAGACACACACACGAGGAAAGAGACACACACACGAGGTAAGAGACACACACACACACACGAGGAAAGAGACACACACACACACACACACACACACGATGAAAGAGACACACACACACACACACACACGAGGAAAGAGACACACACACACACACACACACGAGGAAAGAGACACACACACACACACACGAGGAAAGAGACACACACACACACACACGAGGAAAGAGACACACACACACACACACGAGGAAAGAGACACACACACACACGAGGAAAGAGACACACACACACACGAGGAAAGAGACACACACACACACGAGGAAAGAGACACACACACGGAAAGAGACACACACACGGAAAGAGACACACACACGGAAAGAGACACACACACGGAAAGAGACACACACACGGAAAGAGACACACACACACGGAAAGAGACACACACACACGGAAAGAGACACACACACACACAGAAAGAGACACACACACACACAGAAAGAGACACACACACACACACACACACACACACACACACACACGGAAAGAGACACACACACACACACGGAAAGAGACACACACACACACACGGAAAGAGACACACACACACACACACGGAAAGAGACACACACACACACACACGGAAAGAGACACACACACACACACACACGGAAAGAGACACACACACACACACACGGAAAGAGACACACACACACACACGGAAAGAGACACACACACACACACACACGGAAAGAGACACACACACACACACACACGGAAAGAGACACACACACACACACACGGAAAGAGACACACACACACACACACACACACGGAAAGAGACACACACACACACACACACACACACGGAAAGAGACACACACACACACACGGAAAGAGACACACACACACACACGGAAAGAGACACACACACACACACGGAAAGAGACACACACACACACACGGAAAGAGACACACACACACACACGGAAAGAGACACACACACACACGAGGAAAGAGACACACACACACACACGGAAAGACACACACACACACGAGGAGAGACACACACACACACGAGGAAAGAGACACACACACACACGAGGAAAGAGACACACACACACGAGGAAAGAGACACACACACACGAGGAAACAGACACACACACGAGGAAAGAGACACACACACGAGGTAAGAGACACACACACACACACGAGGAAAGAGACACACACACACACACACACACACACACGATGAAAGAGACACACACACACACACGAGGAAAGAGACACACACACACACACACACACACACACGAGGAAAGAGACACACACACACACACGAGGAAAGAGACACACACACACACACACGAGGAAAGAGACACACACACACACACACACGAGGAAAGAGACACACACACACACGAGGAAAGAGACACACACACACACGAGGAAAGAGACACACACACACACGAGTAAAGAGACACACACACGGAAAGAGACACACACACGGAAAGAGACACACACACGGAAAGAGACACACACACGGAAAGAGACACACACACGGAAAGAGACACACACACGGAAAGAGACACACACACGGAAAGAGACACACACACGGAAAGAGACACACACACACGGAAAGAGACACACACACAGACGGAAAGAGACACACACACACACAGAAAGAGACACACACACACACAGAAAGAGACACACACACACACAGAAAGAGACACACACACACACAGAAAGAGACACACACACACACAGAAAGAGACACACACACACACAGAAAGAGACACACACACACACAGAAAGAGACACACACACACACAGAAAGAGACACACACACACACACAGAAAGAGACACGCACACACACACAGAAAGAGACACACACACACACAGAAAGAGACACACACACACACAGAAAGAGACACACACACACACAGAAAGAGACACACACACACACAGAAAGAGACACACACACACACAGAAAGAGACACACACACACACAGAAAGAGACACACACACACACACAGAAAGAGACACACACACACACAGAAAGAGACACACACACACACAGAAAGAGACACACACACACACAGAAAGAGACACACACACACACACACACACACACACACACACACACACACACACACACACACACGGAAAGAGAGAGACACACACACACACACGGAAAGAGAGAGACACACACACACACACGGAAAGAGAGAGACACACACACACACACACACGGAAAGAGAGACACACACACACGGAAAGAGAGAGAGACACACACACACACACGGAAAGAGAGAGACACACACACACACACACACGGAAAGAGACACACACACACACACACACACACACACACACGGAAAGAGAGAGACACAAACACACACACGGAAAGAGACACACACACACACACGGAAAGAGACACACACACACACACGGAAAGAGACACACACACACACACACGGAAAGAGACACACACACACACACACGGAAAGAGACACACACACACACACACGGAAAGAGACACACACACACACACACGGAAAGAGACACACACACACACACACACGGAAAGAGACACACACACACACACACACGGAAAGAGACACACACACACACACGGAAAGAGACACACACACACACACGGAAAGAGACACA